>MU846512.1:0-19441 GCA_030867225.1 Colletotrichum caudatum
GGGGGGGGGGGGGGGGGGGGGGGGACGAACCACTCGGTCACATGTTCTGGATGGGCTCTGAAACATTCTGTTTTTTCCTGCTGTACTTCTCCACTTGCGAGAGAGGGAAAGAGGGAGAGAGAGTCAGAGAGTCAGAGAGTCAGAGGTTCCAAGCGGGAACAACAGCGATCCAGGGAAGAAGAGAGGAAAGGTCGAGACTGCGGCAGCTCTGTTTGTCCTCCCAGCTTTGACCCCCCTTCTTCCCAACACAGACCACGGTCCCGCCGCCTCCGCCCACCCGTGGCGAACCAGTAAAGAGCAATAATAACAAATAGCAACTTGTATACATATATATATATATATATATATGTCGTCTGATATAGTTCATCTCTACAGGGGATCGGGGTCGTGGTTCTCGTCTTTCGGCCTTATCGTCTGGGAAAGGGCGCGTCGTGGCTCGAGGGAGGAGGAGGAGGAGGAGGGGGTTCGAGCGCCGGCGAGGAAGGAGTCACATTTCGCTCGCCTTCGGGCCCGCCCGGCAGTGACGTGTATAGCCCGGTACTACTCGAGACTATAGTATCGAGAGTGGGAAAAGGCAGCAACTGTCGTATAGGGCGTTTCGATTCGGGCAGGTCGGTTCGTCGGGGGTTGTGGACCGGCGTCGGTTTGGAACTTGATGACCTTCTTGCCTGCGGGATTAAAAAAAAGAAAAGAAAAGAGAAAACGTCAGCCCCGGAGACCATCTACGAACCGAGAGAGACCGGCCGAATAAAACAGCGTTCGGTCCTGGACGTCTCAAGATCTCAAATAAGGGGAGGGAGGGCTTCTGTAGAGTCGTTCCGTTTTACCAAGCAAAAGGGGAGGGGGGTTAAGGAGACAGAGACAAGTACCGTGATTGTAAGGAAACGTCCGTCTTCTCTCTCTCTCTCGCGGGGAGATCAAACGAAGAGGCTCGACAAGAGGACGAGGTGATGGGTCCCGTTTTTGTTTTTTTTGGTTTACAAGTCTGTCAGGGGACGCTATTTGGATTCCCATGAATCGAATGGACTTTGCAAACTGGTTGCCTTCCCAGAAGAGTATCCAAAGCGTTTCCCGTCGGATCCGGGCCCCGGGGGTCAAAGGAAGACGCACGGCGCCGGAAACCAAACAGGAGGACGAACCGGAAACGCAACGAACAGGATGATTCACAAGTTGTCGTCGGGGACGCTGTTTTTGCAATAATACTCTCTCGAAGAGACGATCGCCATACACTCGGCAAGTTCCGCGAACACCCCCCCTTTCGAAACGCTTTTCAAATAGGAAGAAAAGAGGCCCCCCCCGACAGACGGGTGGCCTTGCCGTATCAAAAAAAAATATATATATCTTGGACCTCAATTGTTTCGTCGATGGGTTAGAACTGCATAATACTCGTTCGTCATTGCTTGTACTCGTAGTCAAGGAGGGTGAAGGGGGGGGAAATCGTCGGCATCGTCTTCGTATTTCGTTTCGTGAGCTTTCGCGCGCGTGGGTCGATCTAGTTATTCGCCAGTTGCAGGTTTACGCAACTCCGTCGAAACGCGGACTGGTAAAAACCAGACCCCCGTTAACCTTTTTGCGTTGCCTCCTCTTCAACCTTTGCATAGATCCCCCCCCCCCTCTTGTGTTGTCCCGTATCGCCATGCATGTATCGTCTCGTCTCGGGTCGCTTCGCCGTGGTCCTAGGCCTTCCTCCTGTCCAAGCGTCGTTCTTCTCGTCCGTGGTCTTGGGATTCTTGTCTTCTTGTTTGAGGTTCGGCCTCGTCCGAAGTCTCTCGTTGTGGAGTTGTCGTTCTCCGTCCTTCTTTACAAGTGTGATCGACGTGACGGGAACGAGTTCCCGGGTTATGCTGTCGAGGCTCTCGCCGCGGTCCAAAGTCTTTTCTCTTTTCATCAAGGGCGAAACGACGATATGATGATTGGGTATTTTCCGTCGAAACTCGTATTACGGCAAACGTGTCCGGCCTCGCTCTGAATGGTCTCGAAACCACAGCAGAGGAGGGAGAAGGGCATCTCTGGATCATATGTATACTAGCTTGAACTCGCTCGATTCTAGACTCTCGCCACTAACAACGGCCGCCATAAAGACAAAGTCCGTGGTTCTTCGACTGCATTGCCGTCAACCACGGTTCAGCATGTCGACATGTCTGGCGCCTCTCACCCTCCTCCAGCCACTCGGGGCTTTAGCATGAACGAGTAACCGGCTTAGACCTCCCTCGACCCACGGTAGCGACCTACACCTAACCAAAGAACCCAATACCGCCCCCAAAAAGCTTTTGTGATTCTTGACAGAACCAAGAGCCAGCAAAGGTGTTTTTACGGCTCACTATTAAGGCGGTCCTTATGGTGTCCCGTTCATCACCTCACGCTTGCCACCTTTACAATAGAGCGTGTCCAAAACATGGTACGGAGTTGCCCGGGTGTTCTCGAAGCACACAGGATGCGCGGCGGCTCCAGCCTCGGCTTCCCGCATTCGTGGCGGAATAATAACGGCCTGTGCACCGCCACTGTTCTCTTACAGACCCATACCCGTATTCCGAAAGGGGGGGGGGGGGGGGGGGGGTCCTCATCACATCCGATCTTCTGTTAGTGTCTGTCTGTATGACGAAGTTGTTCTCGTCTAATGAGTTGACCGCCGCTCCCCCTTCTGTCCCATCTTCAGTGTACCGGCAACGTCACAATTAAAGAGGGTATTCTGATATCAGCCCATTTCCTTGCGGGGAGGGGGGGTGTAAGGTTGCCTAGGCTGCCGGCTTTTGCCCCCTTCCTTACATGGTCTCCCCTGGAAGAGCAAATGATCTAGACAGTTTACGAAACTCCCTGCATATCCGAGAGACGAACGACCAACGGCCGAGTGGGAACGGATTCGAATACACTAGGCACACACATTGGAGCATTCCTATCCAAAGTAAGCGGCCGACCACCCCTGACGAGATGACAGCACGCATGGCATAACTTTATGCAAAGTGAGCAGACTGCGCCCCCCGTGATGAAGCAGCGCCCGGTGTAAGCTCCTTCGTCACATGAACAGGTAAGCCAGCGAACGGACAAACGCGCTGCTGGCAGAACTCTGTCGGGACCATGGCCCTTCTTGCCGGCTTCTGAAGCCATCGACCTTTTGTTTCTTTTTTTTTTTTTTTTTTGCTATTATTGCCAGTGCCCCTTAACCTCGAAATAGTCGGCAGCACATATATACTCGCTCCCATGGAAGATCTTCCCGCGGACCAACGCTATGACTCGAGGGGGGGAAATGGATTGATCGCCATGTTGAATCCTACTTCCCCGCATGGTGTATAGACTTGGCCTTGCACTCGTCGTTTGGGACGATGATGGGTAAGCTCTGTGAAAATTTCACAAGGCGGGAGGACCACAACGACCCAAACCCGATACCTTGCTTTGATCAAAAGTCGCGTATGATTCCCCACAGGGGCCGAGAAAATGACACCGCTCGCTTCCTGACTATGCGGGCAAGGACATGGGAGCGCTGAGATTGTTGGCACATTAATGTTGTGTTGGGCCACTGAGTCTCGGCACCATGTAACCGCGGTTGGACGAATCGCCGCAAGAATGCAACATTCCTTTCCAGAGTGGGATGGATGGTCGAATCAACTCGGCTGGCAGTCCAACAATGTGATACGTCTCGTCCCACCAGCAGCCTGCGATGGCGCGCCAGTACATTATTTAGCAAAAAGGCCAGATATTCGGATTCGTGGTGGGGTGCGACTCGTGAGCAGCCCAATGAGAATTGAAACGAAACAAATAATTCTCCGAGTTCCATCAGTGGGATTCGCAAAGACAGATGGACGCGGGTAAGAGCAGATCTGACAGACTCGGATTTGCAGTCTTGTGAAAGATTACTCAACAAGGCTGGAAGAGACACCACACATCGCTTGCAGCATCAATCAATCGATGGGGGGGCGGCGAGGAGACCGCACTGGGGATCATTGATGAAGGTTGGCGTGCCGGGCGGATGGCCTGTAGGCGAAGAAGCATCATGTCAGGGTGCATGGTTACGGGATCTGGGGGATGCACACCGCGTGGGATGGGGTTCCCTGCCATGCAATAGTGTCCAGGCATTCTGTCTTGGAAGCCGAGCGAGGAAAACCTGGGAAGGCCAAGGGGTGTTTGGCAATATTAGGTGCGCTGTTTACGCCTGTCCAGGATGGCCTGGGCAACTGCGGACATGACATTGGCAGGATTGCCTTGAACAGGACATCCGCGCGCATCAGTCTGCTGGGGGGTTACTGGTGGAGATCCGCATCCCGCCCGACGTGCCGATGCCAAAGCAAGGATAGTCCCCTGGGTACAGTTAAGTGAGTTCTTGTCGAAGTTCAGTCTACTGGCCTAAGATGCCCTGCCATGAGGAGAGGGCGGAGGGGGAAGCTCGGGAGTAGTGCCAAGAAAGCGTGGGCAATTTCGAGGCGGGTTTCAAAGCCGGTCGCGAGATTGATGCAGTTGACAGTTGTTGTGGGCATACGATCGAACATGATGCATGTGCAGTATGCACGCTTGACACCGGTCGACCGACTCCGGGGTTGCAGCAACGGCCGCACTAGGTGACTTGTAAGACGGCCGGCCGTCCCCATGCCAGGTTGCACACAGTGGTATCGGTCAAGGACACCAAAGGCTCGCCCATCTCGTGGTGAAAGATAGCAAGCCCTTGACACCTAGTGAGACGACCAGAGCCATCCGCTACGTCGAGGGGGGGAGGGGGTCGCTCAGCGACGGAGACAGTCGGGGGCCCTGTTCGCCATACGCACTCCGCATTGGGTGCATGTTTGGCTCGACCATTCGTCTGAACGTCCTGGCGCACTGTCGACATCTGTCCGAGCGATTTATTGAGCTTTGGGGGGGGCTTGAACACGATCCGCAATTGGATATCGATCTCTATTGAGTGGTGGCCTTGTTGCTGTGTAGTTCTCGAGTCCTCGAAAACCGCTGGAAGTGCTATAAGGTCTGCCGGAGAAGATGCCTGTTCCCCCCTCTCACGGGCAGTTAGTCTGTGGCTTTGCGTAGAGTAGCGAAATTGCCATCCGCATCGCGAGGAGCCGAGCTGTCAGCCGATCGACTCGGGAGACCAAAATAGCCAAAACAAGAGTGGCCATGATGGGCACTTGTGCATGAAACATGGGGGCTCGCATAAGCACAATAGTGACAGGGGGCCTCAGGAGTCTCGAACGGTGTGGCGAATTGGGTCCGGAGATTCGACCCATTGGCGACTGTGTCGGTAAGTCGAGCAGCACCTTTTGTTGTAGACGAGCACTTTGCGCAGGAGACTTGGAACCCTACCAGGCGTTGCGCGAGCTTATGGTGTCTCCTTTCCTTGTCTCTCTCTCTCTCTCTCTCTCTCGCACTCACCCTCTCTGTTTGGTCTTTGCCGAACTGGTGAGCTCCGGTAGATAATTTCGCACGACCCGGCCCTCATTTCCCCATCCCGACTGTCAGGCGATACGTAGCATTGAAGCCTACTGACGGTCGAAGGGTCATCATATCTGTCAAGGGCGGCGGGCCTCTAGAAACGGTAGAACGTCCGGCAATGCCCCAAGCCATTCATCCGCCACGGTCGGAAGATTTGTCGGCAGCACTGGACCGACCACCATGTAGGAATACCTATTCAGCGTTGGCTAGCCGTAATAAGCGACAGTCTGACGTGACATTGGGGGTCGCGCTGCTGCTCATCATGTTGACGTTGGATGACAGGCTCCAGGATCTCTCTTGCCAGCGGACCCTGTGACAGGCGCTCGATGTGCCTGACTGATTGACAGGGCGAGCTGGCCCTTCTTTAGCGGATGTCTACGACTCGTGAAATGGGTCCCCCCAGTGACCGGACGAATCGCCTGGGCAGAACCTTGGAAACGAGATTGAGTTTGCTAGGAAGCCTCGTGTTGCGCAACGAATCACGGTCTCAGGTCGCATACGACGTGCATACCATCCGCTGGATAGCGCGCGTGCGCGTTGGCATTTGCCCTCTCGTTACTGAGCATTAGCAGTCGCTCAGCTACAGCCACAGACCGAGTCCAGAGAGGAAATTCCCAAGAGGCAAAGTCGTCTGAATAAAGTTGAGCCCATTGGTTGCTGCAGACGCACGCACGCACGCTCGGTCGACGTATGTCGGACACAACTCGGCAGATCGTACGACATTTTCTTGCTTTTTGCTTCGTACGAAGGTGTGAGGATATCTGAAGGCAACAGAGAGCCGAGGTGTGTATATACCACCGGTACGGTCCGTCTGGAGTAATTGAAGCCGCCGACAGCTCGGTGGGCGTCCCTGGCGCCGGGCGTTTGCTTTGAGTTTCTGCGAGGCAAGACATCTCAGATGCTGGCGCGAAGCACGGTCTAAGCCCTTCCCGAGCTTTCAACAACGGACGCCAAGTTGACGCTATGAGAAAGACGCAGGCGATTGTGGGTGGTGACTGGCTGGCTATCTTGAAATGAGACTGTGGGTCAAGAATGCGCGGACAACACACCGAGGCGAGTCTGTGAGCAGCGGTCGGTACCTCATCTCCTCGTAGGTCATCGGCGGCTCAAATGCCTGTATCCCTACCCTACCCTACCCTACCCTACTTGCCTACCCTACCTGCCGCCCGGGTAAAGGGTCTTTTGAAATACCCAGACCGGGGTTTGCGGTACATGAATGAGAGTGCCGGCCAATAGATGCAAAGTCCGGCCCCAAACGCCACAGCTGTCAGTAACGCATGAAGAATGGTCCGTTACCTATTAGCGAGACGGAAACGGTTCAAACGCCACAATCCCGCCCGCCGTTGAAGTCTCGGGTTGGCGTCACAACCAGCAGTAAGTAAGTAGTGCGTCTAGTATACTGCGTACATGCGAGGTCGACGAAAGGCGCATCATTGTTGGATGGCACGGCACTGTCGTTACCCGCAAGGAAGGCTTGGATAGCCAAGGGCCGTCCGTCTGTCTAGCTGCCTGACACAAACAAGACTCGAGGAATCTTAAGACGGCGGTTTCTAGAATCCGGTCGTAAACTGCGCACTGAGCCTGTCAATGGGGACATGAAGGTAAAGATCGGTGTGCCTGTGACGTATCCTTACGCCTGATGCGTCTCAAAGGTGAACCGAACAGCCCGATCGGCTGGTTGGGTTTGGGATCGAGACAGCAGCCGAGGAGATTCCCATGTGACAGCTGCGGGTACAGGACGTCTTAGTGAATGGTGATGGGACTATGAGCGGCTGCAAAGACAACGGTTCGACAGAGGCCTTGCCGCAAATGTCTTTCCTCCTCATGGGTAGACGCTGAAACGTGCATCTGGAAGGCTGGACTCGCAGAGACCTGGATTAAGTGCAGGCGAGACGTTGGCGCGGCCGCCTTGCTCAGATTTCAGGCTTGTTGGTGGAGAGAGGACAAGATTTAGGCTCAAGTGCACAACGCCAGCATGGTGTCATACCCACTGGGACGCTATGTGCCGCCGTCGCATCCGTCTCACGTCATGATGAAGAGGGTAGGTTTGTAGGGTGCCGCCCCGTGCCAGGCACCCTACAAAAGTGACGAGATGGTCTTGGGCTGAAAGAAGCCCAATGGAAAAATTCTGGCGGCGGAGGGTAGGTTCAACAGCTTTCCCGGCGCCGCTACTGTCGCTGATTTATTGCAGGGAGTTTTCTTTGGGCGAGACCCAGAACACTGCAGGGGGGGTGGGGGGTTGGTTTCACATTATTCCAGAAGCTTGCCAATAAAGCCTTCGCCGTCAAGGTGTCGCCGCAAAGGCAGGCCAGTGAAAATCTGGGGGATGATGCCATCCCGCCGGCTGTGGAGGAAGACATACAGGGGGGAGGGCTCTCGGGAAAAGAAGGAACGGTGGTGCGTGGCTGTTCATCTCCTGGAAAGCTCAGTCAGAATCATTTCCAAGCGTAGGCGAAACGTTGGCCTACATTGCAATTGGTTTGGAGGCCGTGATGGCCTTATTATGCAGTCTGAAGCATGGCAGTGAGCGCAGTGCAGCGCCTCCCCCTCGGACTTTGGTGCGGCGTGATCCTAGTCGTCTTTGGAGGGGAGAAGGGGGTGGGCGAATAGCAGGGTCCTTGGGTGGGTAGAAACATAGGACGGATCCCAAAGACGGCCCAGCCTTGCGGCTCCCGTTTGAAGGGGTGCATGTCGGATGCGAGGGAATGCTGGCTGGTTGAAAACCTTCTCCGGAGAGCAGTGAGTGAAGCCTTGTATGGTCACTTTCGCCTCATCCAGTTGATACTGAACGCTCCAAGGATAACCAGCACGGGCATCCATCGCTGCCTCGACGCGCTATTGTGCCAACGAGGCTGCACCGCCGCGGCGCCGCCATCCACCACTTCATTTGCCGACCGGTATTGTTTGTGTGTATGTAACTTGCGTCAAGAGGCGGGGGGGGGGGGGGGGGGGGGTCCCACAACGGCAGAAGAGACCGAAACGAGCAAGTCTGGGTGATGGTAGAGGCGAAGAAAATGGCGATGGTGGGAAAGTCGGTGCCTCCACACAAAGGCACAACACTGCGTAGGTAATGGAGTAAGTCCAGAGCGCGCTCCGGCATGAACACGGAGGCATCTCCCGAAGAGAGCAGGTCGGATATTGCCGAGATGCGCACCCAGCATCAGCATCTTTACGGATCGGCCACGGCTAGCAATCGATGTTGGGTTCCGGCGGTCTCAAAGGGTGTTAGCCGGCCAGAGATGATGGTGGAGGCATATCCTAGAGGGGGGGGGACAGGGCCTAGAGGGAGAGCGGAAGACTGACCAGTTCTAACACGGTTGAACAAGCGGAAACGCGCAGGAGGAGGAGGAGGAGGAGGAGGAGGAGGAGGTCGACGTCGAGGAGGACCGGCCGCAGGTCAGAAACAGAGAATGGTGCCGTTTCGGGAGGCCTGAGGTGGGGGTACGGGAACAGAATGCCATTGTACCTCTTTTGAAGATGTGAATGGATTGAATTTGGTTCCCTGATGGTAAATCTCGTCATATGGGAGAGAGAGAGAGAGAGAGAGAGAGCGTCATACAGGTAGGTACCTACCTCAGGTACCATACCCAGAGAGTGAGTGCACCATGTACTTGAAGCACCGGGGCGTGAGCGGGAAGGACCGACGCTGGCCGAATAGGAAAGTGCACCCGCTACATACAGTGCAGTCGGGTAGGTAGGTAATAGGTATAGTGTGTAGATGTAGACAGGTAGATAACTCTTACACCGGGAAGGTACGTTCCTTCCATTGCAGATGCACTACACTATTACCACAAGTACGTATCTGCACACTACCTACCTAGGTACCTACTATAGTATTATAGTGTATAGATACCTACCTTACCTAGCTAAGGTAGGTAGGTAAGGTACCTAGGTAGGTGGGGGATGGGAGGGGGGCTCACGAGCATATAGGTACGTACCTTATCTTGACTCGGCCGAAACAGGCCTCCAACCTCGGGCTTTCCTTCCTTACCAACCATATCAACCTGACCTGCCGGATGGGATGAAGGGGCGGATACCAAGGGTATGTATTCGAGGTATCCATCCATGACTGGGTACCTACCTACCTACCTACCTACCTAGGTACTATACAAACCTTACCTTTGGAAGGCAGTGGCAGAGGCGGACAAAGCGGCCGGCAGTTAGTTGTGGCAGGATACGCGTATGTCGGGAAAGTGGCAGATGGCATTTGCCGAAGTGTCAAGAGAGGAAGGAGGAAAGGAATGGAAAGGGAAGGAAAGGAGCCGGCCCATGCCGATACTGACACTGATACTGAGTCAACCGGCAACTTATCTTCAACACTCGCTTGGTCGCGAGGAGCGCGGGCTTTCCGCTGGGAAATGAACAAGGCGAAGCAAAAATGGAGACGTTCGATTCTCGTTGTGGACGCGAAGGAAGGAGACAACAGGACCTGCCTGCTCTGCTGCCAACAGGCAGGGAGACGAGCGGGTGAATGACTGCTCTGGTCGTCTTCTCTTTTGTCGCTGCGCATCGTAACATGACGACGCGTGAAAGAGCTCGATCGGGTCGTTGGGGCTCCAAGTACTCCGTACCGGGATAGAGAACAGACAAAGCAGAACAGAGCAGGAGAGGCGAGGGAACAGACCATGAAACCCGTAGTTGCATCCGCGAGCAGGCATCTCGTCCGTCCGTCCCATCTCCGTAAGGCGCCCTCCGAGTTGTGACGGCTTTGCCTTGGCGGCCCTGGGACAGAGTAAGAAACATCATGGAGAAGGAGCAAGGTGGTCTCTTGCTCTCTCTCTCTCTCTCTCTTTCTTTCTAAGTCTCTCTCACACACTCTCCCATTCTCTCCCCTTCCTGCTCTCTCAATCTCTCACTCTCTCTCATTCTCTCTCTCTCTCAGACCCCCTTCCGTTGCCATCGCCGCCGACTGGGCTGTTGAAGCGGATCCTTCTTTGCCACAGATGGATACGTACCACTGTAGGGCAAAGATGGTAAACCCCCCTCCCCGGTCCTCTAGCCTACTATGCACGAATACACACCTAGTATCTCACTTACCAAAGCAGGTTAAGTAGATGCGCTAGTGCAAAGCTCACCTCAAGGGTGATGGCTGACAGCTGCGAGCTTAGCCTCTTTGGGAACCTCGAGACCCTCGAAACAGCGCTGAAAAGCCGTTTTCTGCCATGACCCGGATACCAGACTAGCCTAGCCTAGTCTAATGCTGCAATCCCAAGGTGAACTATCCGTACTCCGTACACACATGTCGTAAATCTTTAGGTCATTGAGCCGCACTCCCAGGCCGGCAGGCAGGGAGGAAGTATCCCTTGGACCGACATGAAGCACGGACGTCGCCTAGATATGTTGATCTGTCAGTCTGTCAGTTTCTCTGTCAGTTTGTCAGTGTGTCAGTTTTTCTGCCTGCCTCTCTGCCATCCCTCTCTGCAGACGCCTCACCTTATCACGCTCTGTAGCTGACCAGCCTACCACTCCGCATGGAAGGATACACCGTCTCACGGTGCCTGCCCCGAGGAGGCTCTTCAATCCAGCCGCGGGGTGGGGACGCTCGGAGTTGGCCGAGGCAGAGCGCGTCGTGAAGAGCTGTCGACTGACATGCGCGTAATTTGTCGCCAGGCCAGGCCGCCCTTCCTCGGCAGTTCTTTCAACCGCCGAGTAGGCAGGTAGTGCAGTGTAGTGTACTACGTACGTAGACTGGTGGTTCCAAACTATTCCAACAGTCGTCCAAGCTTTTGTCTCAGAAGCTTTCCATCCTTGCCGGGGTGTGTGCGTGTCTGTCTATCTGTCTGTCCGGCTTCCTTCACTTCTTCTTTTGCGCCCCGCACAGGCGCCAGGGTGGGGACGTCGCCTTCCGGACCGGGCACGGCACTGGGGACGAAGAGGCCATTGTGGCAA
Source organism: Colletotrichum caudatum (assembly GCA_030867225.1). NCBI lineage: Eukaryota > Fungi > Ascomycota > Sordariomycetes > Glomerellales > Glomerellaceae > Colletotrichum > Colletotrichum caudatum. Next base: position 11,302 of record MU846512.1, read on the forward strand.
GGGACAGGGATTTCGAGAAGATTGATCCTCGTCGAAGGTGGGCGGGGTGTGTGTGTGGCTGACGGCCTTGTCTGTCTCTGGTCGCTTGTTTGCCTGTCAGTTAGCAGGGATAGGGGGGGGAGGGGTACGATGTGCATACACTAGGTCGGAAGCAGAGGAAAGGGAGGGGAACACTAGGACAGAAGGGAATAGACGGGGGGGGCTGCTCACCAGGATCGTACGCATACCATGTAAGCTATGCAGTGGATGAATGATTGTGCGAAGGATACAGATATAGGCCATATCATTATGCCATATCGCTATGGAAGTGAGTGGGTGATGTCGCGAGGGAGGTGATGAATTGGCAGTCAGTCAGTCAGTCAGTCAGGGCCGGGCATAAATGAAGACGAGAAAGAACCAATCAAGCCAAACCTGAATGACGGACCTGATCTGACCTGGTGGGGGCTATCTCTCTCTCGCTTCTCCAAAGAAGGCCAAAGCACATTGACTCGCATCACCGTCAGTCGGGCTGATGGTCGAAAATGGAAAGATGTGAGTCTGTGAGTTCCTCGGTATGTCGATTGCGCCGGGGAGAGAAAGTCATAATACCTACGGGGAGGGAGCGCGTTGCCGGCCTGCCTGCCTGCCTGCCTGCCGATGCTTGCTTCTACAAAGTATGTATGGTGGTGCCTTCTTTCGTTTGGCGCATATCAGAATGGCCGAATCGTATACCGCTTTGGGATGGATTGCTGTGCTGCTATTGCTTGCTTGCTTGCTTGTTCAAGGCCCCGATCTGAGGGTCGGCGGGCGGGGGGGGGGGGCCATGAAACTGTGGGTATGAAGAAAAAAAGAAGGAACGAAAAGGGAACGAGAGAATGTGAGGTTATACAACGGGTGGGGTCAGGGTCGGATCCAATGCTGCCAAATGCAACAACGGCTAATGCCAGATGGTATGGCATGGCATGGCATGGCAGATGGTACTGCAACTACCAAGGCTTTTAACACACACTAGTACTTTGTACCTACTTTGCACAAGGCAGGAAATACAAGCAGGGCAGGCAGCTTTAGTGTAGCATGTATTTCCCTGTACATAGCTATAGCTGTACGGAGTAGTGTACGCAGCTCGCCCGGGGCAGAGGGCCGCTTTTTCTTTTCTCTCACCCCTCAAATGCAAGGCGAATCACCAGCAACGCAACGCAAAGCTACGCTACGCAACGCTACGCAGAGACAATGTTTGTACCTATGCCAGGCCCCCCATCTTTCCGTAAGCTGCTTCTTCGCTGCCTCGTCTGCCTTGGCTCATCTTAACTCGGAATCAACCGTGACGGAGCAAAGCAGGGCGACGATGACAATATGTAGAGAGAGAGAGAGAGAGAGCGACGGTGCGTGCACGTATGTACATTTCACGGATGGATGGATGGATGGATGGATGGCATGTGCCTTTGCACAGCATAGTAAGCGTGTCGGTACCTTCTCGGTCCAACCACCACAGACGTACGGAGCGCCATCTTTCCCAATGGAGAGAGACATCCCCTTCCTTATGCTCTCTTTCTTTCCTCGTCATCCTTTCTCCCTCGCTCTCTCTTTCTCTCTCTCTTTTCCCATTGTATGTCGTTAGTACATACTTGCCTTTTCCCCCCGTCGCCGTTGCCACGGTGGTCTGCCCTTCCTTACCTCATCAGGTCTGCATGCCTGCACCTGCCTGCCTGCCTGCCGCTTCTTGCCCCGAAATACGGCAAGAGAAAGGTAGGTATCCATACAAACGTACGTACGTACGTACGTAGCTAAGATACTGACGATATGTACTGCCTACCTGCTCTACCGAACACCTCCTTCCTCTCACTGGCACTCTGAGCACCCAGTCCCCGGGTACCTAGGTACTTATCTTGTGTATTCGTACGGTACCCACCCACACGCATAGGACTGGTACAAACGTACTCGGTCCCATCCACTGTCCCCTCTTCGCTAGGTACTTTCCCCGATGTAACATGTGTGGCCCCCACTCCACGTGCAGCCACAGCTCTCCCGTTGCAATCGAATCGACCGCCCAGTGCTGCTGTCCTGACTGACTGAAAGGGAAAGAAGCACCACAACAGACCGGTACTTGTCTTACCTTACCTACCTTACCTTACCGAGATGTATGTACATACAAACATACAATAGTACATATTCTTTACTCCGCACGAATACAGATAGATATCCCCTTCCCATTTCTTTGCGCGGCAAGTGCCCGGCTCGATCCATCCGAACGTGCTCTTTCCCGAATTATCCGCTTGGCTCTGTTCGGCAGGGCGGGCCTTACTTGTTTCAAGGTACCTGCCGCCCCTCCTCCCGTCCCTTCCCTCCATAGGATTACAGATACAGTCTAACACAAAATCTCATCGACGTACCGTACCTACCCACCTTACTTACCTGCCGTACCTACCTTACCTGGCATGCTGTCAGTCTGCCTGCCTGTCGGTCAGGAACGACCCAACGTGGCGTAGCCGTAACGTGATACCAGATGAACGATTGATTTGATTCTCCCCTACTCCCTTCCCTCCCCCTCCCATCCTTCTGCCACTACTACTCCGCCGTCACCACCATCACCACCGCTCGAGGCCGGCATCCACTTCGTCCCATCCTCTACTGATTCGCATGCGTTCCATCATCTCTCCTGCTCTCGCACTCTCGCACTCTCTCACTCGTCACCTTTCAATCGCGCCTCGTGCATTGTATACTCAAGGATCACCCCTGCGCCATATATCGCAATCATTACGCTTTTCCATTTGCCGTCCCTGGCATAACCTTACACAGACATTCTCCACCTCGAACAACCCGCTCGATGCCCAGACAAGACTCGGCACTGTATAATGAATGGCCAAGGGGGGGGGGGGGGGGGCTCGAGTGCTCCGGCCATAGGTTCCATCGTCCGAACACGAACAACCGCAACACACATGGCATGAGTCAACCTTTGCTCGCACCAGCCGTCAACGTGCCGGTGCTTTCTATGCTTCGGGCTTGTCCGCTTCTTAGCCATCATCCATCGTCGGTTCCGCCCATCAATATCGTCCAATGCATGAATGCACGGAGCGGTTGAGAGTCCGCTCATTGATTGACGGCCTTCTTGGGACGACTCTTTTTCGTCAAAGTCCCCTCATATAGCGACGACGTTAAGCGTCCTGCATACCACAATCGGCAAGCGGCTATCGGCCCCGAACGAACTGCTTCGCGGCATACCAAACACTTTCCGTCGTCGGCTCTGCTTTGGACAACCAACGACAAAGACGGACGAACGAACGGTTGGTTCCTCTAGTCGGTCTAGACCACCAACCCCAACCACCATCAACCCACTCGATGCTGTACGTCCCTGTCCCGCCTGCCCGCGTCTATCTTCACCAGACCGCCCGCGCCCGCGCCCCAGTCAGTCCTTCCAACTTGGCTTCGTTGACCGCCGTCGCCCCTAACCCACGTCGCCGTGACTGGCCGGTCGCTTCTTGCCGAGCACTGCCAACTGAGCGCCCCCAGCCGGACCAGGGATGACAGCTCCGCCAAGAGACTCGGACCTCAGAAAGCACAGACCAGAGCAACGCAGGGATTCTTTTATCCTTCTCCGTTCTTTCTCTTGCGCCTTCGTACCTTCTACCATGTAACGAATACATACCTCTGCCGCCCCACCGGCAGAGACTCCTCCCCTCCGGAGCTCACCCTTGTTGGATGGGCATGGACTGCACCCACTCGAATATTTGGCATCTTGCATTCTGATGCATCAAAACAGACTCTCCAAGCCCAGCCCAGACCAGACCAGCGCAACCCACGGCAAATCGAACCATCACCCGCTGGTTGCCTTCCCCGAGAGCCTCTTCCCATTCCCGCCTTGGCGGCCCCGGACCTCGCCCACAACACAGTCACGGCCGTCTCTTGTTGCTATAGACCTTCTGCCATCGAGACATGGACTTGCTGGTGCATCGCCATGGCCAATTTCATCGGGGTCGAAATCCCCGATACCCAATCTGAGGCCCCCTCCTCGAAGGAGCCCATGGGCTCGACACCACCTTATCCTACCTGACCTTGCCACCATCCCTGCCTCGATGATGTATCTGTACACTACTACCTGCGCCCCTCTTCTCCTCTCACTCTCACTCTCTCTCTCTTTTTCCCTCTTTCTCACTGGCAGGCATCTGGCAAGGCCTAGTCCATTATCGTAGCAGGATACATTGACAAAGTACTCCGGGTTCTCGACTCTCTCCTGTCACTCTCACTCCGGCCACCCCCTACCCCATAATCCTCAGAGCTTGCCTTCTCTTTCTTGTCCCCACCCCCCTCCCCTCGAAGCATCGAGTTCGCTTTCCTCTCTCCTCGAGCGTCCCCATTCTTCATTACACGCCCCCTTCATGCCACTGAACCCCTGAGGTGCCTCTTTCCCCTTAAGGTACTCCGCGCGCGCCTTTTTGGATGTGAACGACAGCTCGAGTGCCAACATCAGTCGAGAGCTCACTCACCATATATCAACATCACCACTTGGTTGTCAACAAACTTTTTCCCCATCAGTCATCCGCCCTTCACCTCGACTGCTTCGCGCCGACTTTGCTCTTGGCCCATCCATCATCCTACGCCCGCACAACCCTTTCGGTCCCGTCACCTTCCTGACACGAGCCATCCCAGTGACGCATCCAGAATCCGACACTCTACGCACATACCTCATCGTGCTCTCATTACGAGACTCCGAGTAGGACTCCTTGAGGCTTTAGGTTATCGCACGCGTTGGCGCCTGTGTACCACTGTACAAAGTAAGCCTGGGTCGAGAGGTGTTGGCCACTCATTCTACAGGTAGGATGGCCCTGCCCTGCCTATACCACGCTGGTACCAGTAACATGGCGTGCGTGTGGGTATGCTTAGGAAGGAAATGGCCATCGTTGCTGACCACTCAGAGATTAGGAAGACTCTCTCGCACCCAGAAATACTGACTGGCGCTGCCACTGCCGCCGCCTTCCGTCCTGGCTTGCTTGCTCTCTCTCCTCCCCTCTCTCTTTCTCTCCCTCTGCCCCTCCACACAGGAACAGCTGCCCGATTCGCCTCCCCTGTTGCTTTCTTGTGTTCCCACTCGGCAAGATCTACGCCTGGCACTTCCGGTTTCCATCTCGTGGCAGGGGTCCTACTGTTGACCTCTTCCTCGCATTAAATCTCCTCCTCCCACCAGTCACGCTTCCTTCATCACCTCCAGCTGTCGTCTGACAAGACATCCGATCTACCCCGTCCGGCCATCGACACCTTGACGAACCTTGTCATCCATACACACTCCACGTTGATGCCATAGTATAATTCTTCTTCTCTTCTTTTTTGGCACGCAAGCCATCTTTTGACCGTCGCCGGTGCTGCCTAGCCCAGTCCTTGGTCCCTTTGCGGTCTTTGCATCTCGTCAACCATCAACAGTCACGCGGCAATCGGCTTGGCCACTTCTACGGACATCACATCGTTCAAGGTCTTTCTGGTACCTGAAAAACGCCTTTCATCAGTTTTGGGTGGAGGTACCTGCCTAGCTCTCCACAAACCAACCGCACGCCTTGGGCCATTAGTCGTCCAGCACGACAATAAACTTAATCACTGTTTCTCCGATACTCTGGATCCGCCACTTTTGCTCCCTGACCTCAGTCAAACAGCTATATATGCTGGGTCTATAATAGGATCCCCCATCCACGCTTCTTCACTTCGCGGCACACCCTTCAACCCGCGGCAGTTTCTTACCAGTTCCAACCGGCACACACTTCAGCACACAGCAGTTTCTTTCAAGACCCCAATACACCAATGTCTTACCCACACAACCATCTGGCGGGCTCTATGCCGACGCACCAGCAGCGGTACGTGTTTCGAACACCCACTGGTACTTACGACTGATGCTAAAGAGTACCAGTATCCCAACTAGCCACAACGGCATCACTCTGACCGTCGTTCAAGGGCCAACCAACGCAAAGGTTGCCACGGGAAAAGAGAAGGGTCAGTGTCTAACCCAGCTCGAGCATTGTCTTGGAGGGCTAACATCTCTCAACAGACCGCAAGCCTATCGATCCGCCGCCCATTGTCAAGCTCGACGTCGATCCAAGAAACTTTGACCGCAGCTTCTACGGCAACTCCGAACACTGCCTCTTTAGTGAGTACTCTGTTCCCGCCGAATCTTGTAGTGTTTGCGCTGACCTTGGTCCAGATCCCTTCTGGATCATGTACGTCTACTTGGTCAATGTCGACCGAGACAGCAAGCAAGACCCCGAGGTGGCCAGAAAAGGACTGGTTGGCACGACTTGCTCCTCCTTACACAAGTTCAAGGACCCCAGTAGTCATGATGCCGGCTACTTTGTGTTTGGGGACCTCTCGGTCAAGTTCGAAGGGTGCTTCAAGTTGCAGTTTGTCTTGTACGAGATGCGACGAACTGAAGTTGTCATGTGCACGACTGCCACTTCGGCGCCTTTCCAGGTCCACACCCAAAGAACCTTCCCAGGAATGGCCGAGTCGACCTTCCTGACGCGCCATCTCAGCGATCAAGGATGCCGGTTGCGTCTCCGAAAGGATTCCCGCCAGGCCACGAACCGGAAGCGCCAACTCACGTTCAGCATGGAGGCGGACCGTGCCCGCAAAACCGGCCCATCACCCAAGCGGCAATGCACCGACGGTCCTGGCGATGTGCTTCATGACGGGATCCCGGCCCACACAGGTTTGCAGACCAGCTCGGCGAGCAGCGGCGGCGGCGGCGGCGGCGGCGGCGGTTACGTGGGAGGGTTCCCTCAGCACCAGTACCAGAGCCCGTACCAGAGCGCCAGGCAGCTCAGCAGCAACAGACAGATGGGCAGAAGCAGACCGGTTCCTCCCGCCATGAACGTGGCACCCAACTACACGACGGCTCCGCTCCTTTCGAGCTATACGGCAGCTCCCATTGCACCGCACTTCACGACGACGACTTCCATGGGGCCGACCCTCCCAGCAACGTCCATGGGAACGCAGTCAATGGGGACATGGCCAGCCACCCCATCATCCGGCCTGTCAGCCGCCGCTTCGTTACCATCGGCCTCGCCCACTCAGAGCCCCCCTGATATGGTTCACCCCAACTCTTATTACCGTCTCGACTCGTCTCTAATCTTTACCGGGGACACTTCGACTTACGACGGTGAAGACGCACTGCCCGACGAAATATTCCAGAGAGACTACCCTAAAGATAGCTTCTGGGCCATGATGGAAGAGAGGAGAAGGGCCGGCCACGGAACGGGCAACATTGGCGCCTAGGAGGGCACGTTGCCCAAGCAGGATTTGCCCAAGCAGGATTGTGACAAGCATCAAACCAAGAAACGGAAACGCCTTCCAGGGCATTGAACAGACAAATGGAGACTGGGGGGGGTTTTCTTTCCTTCTTTTTGGGGTTTGGTTTTTTTTTCATCTTCTTTTTTTTTGTCTTTTTCCCTTTTTACTTTGTGGCGGCTTTAGCCTAAGTGTACAAGAAGCAAAGTGTGCGAGTTTGTGGTGGTGGCATCAGACAGGGCGGCATACCCTCTGATTAGTGTTTCTTGAGCCAAAACAAAAAACGGCGTTGGTGGTTTCAAAGCTTCGGCAAAGGATATATACCCCTGGGGTCTTTCACTGGACAATCACTGGACAATACATGTACACGGCAGCACACAGGAGAAGTGGGAGCATGGAGGCAAATGCGAGGTTGAGACACCTGGTATCGTTTTGATAACCAACAGTGCAGATGTTAATATTCATTGTTTTTTTTTCTTATACAAGAAGTTCCCTATCTGTCGCATTGAAAAGAATGCCTGCCCTCCCGAATCAGTAGGTTTGGTATTGCTGCTGCAGAAGAGGTGATATCAAACTCGACCGGAGGGCACACTATGAGCGGCATATGCGTATTTGGTCTAAATGAACTCAGCTTGTGGCTTGGAGAGAGAAATAGGCATGAAGGCATGCATATATATAGTTCACAGCCACAGTCAGCATATTTTCTCCTCATATTCATGTGTTATTTGACTCGATAGTTTCTGTACGCGTGCGGACCCGTACGAAACTGCAACCGAGCGCCTTCTTCGAGCATGATTGCGGTCAAATGTTCTGGCGTCCCCACACATAGGCTAATGCTACTTGAATCAAGATGAACAACCTGGGCGAGACTAGGCGTGGGCATTTGGGGGGGGGGGGG
>MU846513.1:0-19433 GCA_030867225.1 Colletotrichum caudatum
TGATATCAAAAGATTTGAGTTCTATTCTTATAGTACTTGCATGGTTTTGTCTCACGCTACTTACACTTTCCGCATGACCCAGTGAGAAAGCAGCTAAAGTATAAAGCTCTTCTATTGATAATAGCTTCACAAATTAAACTAAACTAGCCCTTATATGGGTAAGACAGCATCTAATCCACTAAAATCTACAAGTGCCTCATGTGACGCTTTATTGTCTGAAATAATGCTTATGGCGTTTTCCAGCTCCTCTGCCATCTTTCGTACAATGCTGTCAGACAGGGCGCTACTGGCGTAAGAGAACGTTATCTTGACCGAGCTGGATTCATCGGGCTCAGCCAATACGAACAGATCCGCGCACCCTAAGAAAGCTTCGGTTCCAACCGACCTCACGCCCCGCGGAGCGTGGACGCCACGCCCCAAATCAATGTCCACTTCGTAAACGGCCTTGCCAACTTGGGCGTTCTGAAACTGCAGCACAGAGCTAAACACTTGACGAGGCCGAATGGGTGAGTCGGGCTTGAAGAAAGGCCCGTGGCGGAAAGGAAGCCCGTCGATGAACTGTTGCTGTGTGGCGGCGACGAGGTCCCATGCTGACCGGCTCTGCTGGAGTTTGGCACGAAAAGGAACATAGCTCATGGTCGGGCCGGCGGCGGCGGACTGCAGGTCGTCCTCGTCGCCACGCCCTGACATCACGAGGCCGAAGAGAACGTCGGGACATGCCGACATACGAGCAAGAGCCATGGCCCACGCGGCGCTCAGAACATTGGCAGCGGTGAAAGCAGCGGCCGCACCGGCGGATACGACAGGAATGCTGAGAGAAAACAATCGGTCTGGGAGGGCTGGGATCGGGCCGGGGCAGCGCACGATTTGTGTTGGTCTGGCTCCGGCGAGCATCGACTGCCAATGCTTGCGAGTAAGTTGCCCGTTGGGTGACATTTCACTCGAAACTTGTACAAAGCGCTCAAGAGTCGGAGCACTGACGAGAGGTTCATCGGAATAGGCGCTCCGAATAGCGTCTAGGATGCTGCGGAAAGAGAAGCCGTCGTATTGGGCGTGCGAGAGGCGTATGAGGAGGCAGCTGTTCCCATCTCGTTGGCAAACGACCAAGAACTTGGTGACAGGTTTGCCAAGACTAAAGGGCGACTGGGCCAGATTGTCGGCAGCCATCTGGCGAACCGCGCTTTCAAGGTCTACGTCGGCCTCACATCTGACCTCTTCGACTAACGAATACTGACTAGAGTCCCTCAAGACGGCTTGAACTATACCCCCATCGTCTGAGCGAAGAAAGCAGGTTCTCAGGATGGGAAAATGGGTTACTACCCGTTCGATCGCGGCCTTGAACCGGCCTGGATCCAAAGGGCCAGTGAGATGTATAGCAAAATAGGTCATATAAGCGCGTGGCTCAACCAAACCACAATTGACGCACCATGACTGGAATTCCGTCGTGGGAAAGACGGCATCAAACGTTTGCGAGGCCCCGGATGCGTTTGGCCCTGCAGCCGTTGCATCCCGATCCCCATTCAGTCGGTCTGAACCTGCGGATTGTTGGACAACCCTTGCCATGTCCTTCAAGACGGGATACTTGAAAACCACAGCGACCGGTAGGTCGTATCCTATGCCTCTTACAGCAGATGCTAGCCGCAAGGCCGTTATGGAGTCTCCCCCGACCTGGAAAAAGTTGGAGCCAAGACCAATGGTTTTACGGGGCACGCCGAGAACCTGAGCCCATTGCTCCTTGAGTTCCGTCTCGGTCTTGGTCTCGGAATCGCCTCCAGCATCCGCTTCTCCTCGGGGTAACAGAGCCATGGATGCAAAGTTCGGGACCAGATCCTTGAAACGACGTCTATCCGTTTTCCCTGACGCTGATACGGGGATATGATTGACTGGAATGAAGATGGCAGGGATCATGTAGGCAGGCAGCAGGCTGCTCAGCTTTTCTCGCGCCTCTTGGGCCGCTCTCCCAAAGTCTTGCGTGACCTCGACAACACGCAGGTCTTGGGGTGACTTGTGCCGTACAGGTGAAGGAATGTTTACAAAAGCGGCCAACATGAGGCCACCTCCATCTGACGCGCGCTGAAGCAGATCCACGACTACCTGGCACCCAGAACTGGGCCAAACTTGTCTAATGTTCCACTCGACGCTTTCGGGCTCAATCCGGAGGCCATTCACTTTGAGCTGATTGTCTTTGCGTCCTTCAAAGTGAAGGACCCCGCTCCCGTCTCGCCAAGCGAGGTCACCGGTGCGGAAGACACGGCGGGGACGGCTGTTGTCGTGCTCAGACCCCGCCCAAGCTGGTGGAACACGAATAAAAGCCGCTGCTGTTCTCTCCGGGTCCCCCAGATACTCCGAAGCAAGAATATGGCCTTCGATTAGTATCTCCCCCGTACAGCCATCTGGCACAAGCCGGGTCTCGTCTTCAGGGTCGACGAGCCACACGGCACAACCGATAGGTTTACCTAGACACCCGGCAGCTTCGGGTCCGGGAACGAATGGGAGCAAGGTCGAGGCAATGGCGCATTCCGTGGGGCCGTAGACAATGTCGAGCCTTGGCACGTACAGAGACCAAGCTGCAATGTCCTCGCGCGAGACCACCTCCCCTCCGAGGATTAGATGTCGAAGGGTGCTGGCGTCGCTCTTCTTAAGCCCCGAGAGAAGCATCCGGGCTACCGAGCAAGTCAACATGGCTGTGTTGACTTTCATCGCCACCAACGTCTCGGCGAGATTGTCCCTTTGCGCCTCGGACGGCACGCAAACGCAGCCACCCGATATGAGCGTCAAGAGAATCTCGTCCACCGAGACGTCGAAGCCGTGTGACGCGAACTGCAAAACCCGACAGCCTGGACCGAATCCCATGGGGCCGCGACGGGCAGAACAGCTGCTGGTGAGAGCGCCGTGACTTATTGCGACGGATTTGGGCGTACCGGTGCTGCCAGAAGTGAAGATGATGTATGCAACCGCGTCGAGCTCGGTTTCGGGAAATTGTGGCGGTAACAGCGAACTGTCATCGCCCCTGATGGACTCGGGCAAGAGGAGAACGTCGGTGAACTGGGAGAGGCTGTCATGGTGGGCACGAGACGTTATGCAGACACGAGCTGAAACAGTCTGCAATCTTTGCGAGATAACAGCCGTTGGCAGTGTAGGATCCAACGGCACGAAACCGGCACCTGACATCAGAACGCCAACAACTGCTACGACGTACCACATGGACTTGTCGAAACATACTGGCACATGATGACCGGCCCGAACACCACGAGAAACCAGCTCGGCGGCTAGCCTGGTGCTTTCCTCAAGCAGCTGGGCATATGACAAGTCTCCGTCCCACGAGTGCACTGCTGGGGCGGCTGCGTCCACATCTGCCTGCTCCTGAATGAGACTAACGATGGAACGGGAGGGTGGGCTTGGGAGCATGCTCTGCCAGGTCTCGGCATCCGAGTTTTCGATAGCAAGGCGTTGAAGTAGATTCTGGACCTGGTCGGATGGATTGTGAGCAATCTCATACATGGTTTTGACGAATAGACGAAGCGCGTCCTGGACCTGGAATCGGGGTACTGCATCTGGCCAGTACGCCATTGAAACAGCCGCTGAGCCGCCACCGCCGCCAATGGAGATGGAGATGGACACATCGAACTCGGTCGGGTCACTCGACTCCTTCAATTCGAAGGACACGGGGCCTCGTCTGTCAGGCAGGCTGTTGTGTGTGGCCGTGTGGCGAACAGAGATTCCTGTGTTGAACAGCGACTCGCCCGCGCGGTGCTGCAAGTCGGCCAGCGAGCAGTGAGCGTGCTGAATGTCCCGAATCACAGAGTTGTGAGCTGCAGTTACCGCTTCTTCAATCGACAGGCCCGGGCTGTCGAGCGGAACGCGGGCAACGAGCATGGATAAGTAAACTCCTACTGCGTCTTGGACCTCTGGCAATTCGCTGCCCTGACGGCCCGAGAAAAGGTAGCCAAACACCGGGGCCCGGCATCCGGTGTAAAGGCTAAGAACAATAGCCCAAGCGGCAAGCGAGACGTCGCTGATGGTCACGCCGCTTCCCCGGCAGAAAGTCTGCAACCTAGGGGAAAAGTTGATGACGGCTTCGACGTGGCTTGGGGCCGATCGAGGCGCGCGCTTGTTCCCCCTCTCGACCTGCCTGCCGGGAAATCTGGTCGGGATTGCGTCTTGCAGTGAATCACTCCAATATTCGGCCGAAGCCTCTCTTCCCTTCATCTGGAGGGCAATGAAGCTACTATAAGACGGTCCTGGGCCGGGCTTGAGAGTGCCGGAGCAGGCAAACGCCATCTCGCGGAGAATAACATCCATAGAGTCCCCGTCCACAATGGCGTGGTTGATGGCAAGGACGATAAACGTTCTGCTGTGTTCCAAGCCATCCCATGGCGTCGTCATGATGGACAGGCAATGCGGAGGAGAGGTATCGTGAGGTGGAGGAGCGGCGGCCAAGTTTGTGAGGTTACAGATTTCATCTCCGTGTTTGAGCACAGTCCGGTGCAGTTTGGTGAGCCGCGACGACTTGAGCACGAGCTGGACGAAAGAAGAAGTGCTTTCGAAGAAAAGGGTTCGCAACGACTCATGTCTTTGAACCACTGCCAACCATGCCTGCTCCAGCTGACCTGGCGTGACGGACCCGTGGACCTCCCACGCCGTTCGGACAACATACTCACCAACGCCTCCGCTCTGGCTCACCAGGATGCCCTCCTGCACTGTCGAACATGGAAGGATGTCTTGTACATCGGCGAACGAGAGATTGCGCGACGGCAGCTCAACTCGCCCGAGGCGGTCAAGATCGGCGTAGTCGTAAGAAGAGAGCAGAGGGAAGTCTGCGAGCGTCGAGCTGGGCTCGAGAGCTGCGAGTACCGGCAGCCCAGAGGTCAGAGTGTCAACCCACAACCTAAACCAATCGTTGATCCTGTCCTGCTGTCGCATGTGGCGATTGTGCTGCATCGAAAGACGTATATGGCCTCCTTCTACGGCAGCGGATATTTCAATAAGGGCAATGCGTGGCATGTTGGGGCTGATGTCGAGGTCGGAGACGTCAGGCAGGTCTGTGGCAACGCTCAGCAACCCGCTGCCTTCTTCATGTCCCAGAGACCAGGTTGCCGTCCCTTGGTAGTTCATCAGAATTTCAATCGGCAGGGACAAGTCACCTTCGGACAGTCCTTGAGCCGTGACAACTACGGATCTCCGGTGAGTCCGCCGCCGACAGTCTTTAATGCGCCGGACACCCTGGAAAAGGGCATCAGCGTTGCCGGCCAAATCGCGTCGATCGAGGCTCAGTGACGACAGCGTGGTGAACCACCCCAAAGTCTGAGAAGCGTCCACATCCAGCATGTCCCTGCCATGACTCTCGAGAAAGACTCGGCCTTCGGTACGCTCTTGACTGAAGGCCTCCAGGAAAGAAACAAGCAGAGATGAGGCCAGAAGTTCGACTGGCTCGGTCCCAAGCGCTCGGTTGGAGTCGGCCAGAAACAGTTGGGTCAGGGCCTCATCCAGGACGGTCGAGTTGGAGACCGTATCGGAAAACAGGTTGGGCTTATCTCGCATGTCCCAAAAGTCTGGAAAATCTCCAGCTGATAGATCAGTGCCAATCTCATGAGCGGAGAGCTCCAGGGCCTGCAAGCGGCAGAACGAGGGCCAAGACAGGGATACGGGGACGGAGGTCTTCCCGGAGAGGAACGCCTGCAGGTCGTCGACAAGCACACGCCAAGAGAACAAGTCGATTATGAGGTGGTGCGCCACGAGGAAGAGGAGATTGTCGCCGGCAGGCCTCCGAAAGACCTGAGAAGAGAAGACGGGGCCATTCTGTATGTCCAGGCTCTGTTGTACCCGCGACACTTCCTTCTTCAGCTGTGCGTCGCCTGAGATATCGCAAACTCCCAAGACGGGCGATGCGTCTCTGACGAAACTCTGCTGCCACCCCTCTTTGCTCGGTTGGAAACGAGCTCGCAGAGCATCATGGCGCGCGAAGAGGCTGCGCAGCGCCTGCTCCAGCGTGGAAACGGTTACGCTTTCCGACAGCCGGAGCAGCAAGCTCTGGTTGAAGTGGTTGCACCCTTCTGGAGAAAGCTGAAAGAACAAATTCTGCATGGGGCAGAGAGGTATAGGTTCGACGTCATCTGCGCCGTACTGGAGCTGTCGAGTTTCGGGTTTGGCTCCAACCTTGACCATGATAGCAGCCAGTGAGGACAACGACTGGTGCCGCAGGATGTCCGCAACGCTGAGCTGCATGTCATGCGCGCGTAACCGGGCTGCCAGATGGATGGCCGTCATGGAGTCGCCGCCGAGGCCGATGAAGGTTGACCAAGGAAGTATTTGGTCCAACTTTAGTCCCAATATGCCAGCGCACAGCTGGAACAATAAGTTGTTGGCTTCTGTTTCCCGCGGCTCCGTTGTCGTTTCATCCGCCATGAGGCCGAGGAACTTTGATCGCGGCAGGTCATTTGCCAGGTTTTGTAGGCTGCGCCGGTCAACCTGTCCGTTGGACAGGCAAGGGACGTCTTGGAGGACAAAGGCCGCGGGAACAAGACTTGAGGGAAGCCCGCTCTGCAGCATGGTTTGGTGCGTTTTAATAGCTAGACTTCCAGAAATGTCTCCGTTATGCTTTCCAATGAAGCATACGAGCCTGAGCTCGGGCTCGCAACCTGGGGCGTGGAAGGACACGACCTCGGCGGCAACCCTGGCGCCCGGGAGATAGGCCTGGACCGCACACTCGACTTCCTCAAGGACCACAATGTCGCCATCCACGTACCGCTTGTTTTCCTTACGACCGAGGATTTGTAGATCGTTTCTCCATAAGCGCGCCAGATACCCCGTGTCTGTGTCGGCACATTTGTGAGTCTCTTCTCTAACGCGCAACTCCCCAATAGCGCCACGGGGAACAGGCCGTCTGCTGAGTGACGAGACAATTTCAAGGCTCTGTGGTACCTTAGACAGCACACCGAGCTGATTTCCAAGCACATTTGTTTCCCAGCCGAGGGTCCTGGGCCCCCGAACTGTGTAGTCTGCGAGGCTGATGGCTTTCGAGTCCGGTGCAAGAGTCCATATCTCTCCGACGGTCTTACAGCCAGGAGGCTCGTGTAATTGCCGTGTGATAAGTTCGAAGCAGTCCATCATGGCATCCACCTCTGCACGGGAGATTGCTTTGTCGTCGAAATGTGCGCTGACGTGATGCTGCAGCGTCCCCTTGCCGATGGTGATAGTGCATTCAAGAACCAGCGCGCAGTCTAGATGATTCACTCCTTCGGTTCCCAGGACTTGTTCTGAAACGGGCGCTATGCCTAGCAGAGACAGATTGCTAACGTCTTCCGGCTCCGTCAGTGATATGACTTGGCGCGTGTTGAAGCGACACGCGGCCCTTGCTGACGCAGATAGCTTTGCAATGTTCTGGATACCTATTTGTCCGAACTCGGCCGTTTCGTTGGCGTCCCTCTGCACACGGCGGAGGAATTCCGGCACCGTCTCGTCTGGCCGGATCGAAACGCGGACAGGTATCGTGGTGAGTGTAGGGCCAACCACGTCGGACAGTAGTTCCATCTCGCCGTCTCGGCCTGAGAGAGTCATGCCCCAGCAGACGTCGGGAGCGTCATAATACGAGGAAAGAACAAGCGCCCAGGAGGCGCGGAGGACGGTTGCGTCTGTGGCGCCGTGGCTTTGTCCTGGGTGGGATTCGCAGTCAAACGACCGACGGAGATGGCCGTTTGGTTCGGGCTCGCGGACATCGCGAAATGGGAAGCGAGAAACGGCCGGCTCCGACAGGTACGACTTCCAAAACTCTTGCCCGCGCTCTTTGGACGTCAGCTGCTGCTGCTGGTACCAGGAGATGTATACGGAGAAGCTTTGCGGCGGCGATGTTGAAGGGTGCCCGTGGTATAAACGCTCGATCTGATCCAACATGAGGGACACAGACCGCCTATCATAACAGGCGTGGTGGAGGCTCCAAACCAGGAAGATGTGACCGCCTGTCAAGTGGACCTCCGTAAACCTCGATAGGGGGTCGCCCGTCTTCGTAACAGCGGCAGCAGTGTGTTTCCGCACCTCTTGGAAATCACGGGCTTCGAGCATCTCCCATGAGAAAGCAGCTTCTGGCTGCAGGATAACCAATGATGTCTTCTCATCGGATAAACAAAGTCGAGCTCGGAGGATATCATTCTTGGCAACAAGAGCCTCGAATACGGTGCGCAGGCGGTCGAGCTTGACTGAGCCGGGCAAGCGGTAGGCAAACGTGTTGAGGTATGAGCCAGGCTTTTGCAGAGACGTTGCCAACATGGCTTCTTGGAGCGGCGTGGGAGGGAAAATGTCTTGTATCATAGCGACATCTACCCCTATAGAGAGCGCGGCTGTTTGTCTCGTGGTAGATGCCGAAGGGCCCACGAGGGAAAATGACCTAGGCGAATCTCTGTTGTTCACCTCGGGGCGCGGAGCAACACAGGCTTTCTCGGCGGCCTCGGCCATGTCATGAAGAATCGGGTGGCGCAGGACCATGCGGGTATTCAGCATCGACAGCCTCTCGCTCTCGGATCGCGCTATTGACGCGAGCTGTGCCGCGTTGAGGGAGTGCCCGCCGAGCTTGAGCCAGTCGTCGTCCAGCCCGATGCTCTCCTCTGCAATGCCAAGAACCCGGGACCAGAGACGGCGGAGCTCAAACTCTGTCAGGCTGCTAGGGCTCCGTTTCGTTTCTTGACTCTGATGCGAGAAATACGGTGCGAGCTCCTCCATCGGCCGGGCCACGAGACGCCGCAGCGCCTGCCTATCCATCTTGCCGCCGAGGTTGGAAGGAATGTGAGAAACCTGTAATAATATTGATGGTACCATGTAAGCTGGAAGAGAGCGTTTGAGATGTTGCTGGATGCGCGACGAAGAAGCGGAAAAGCTGTTGGATGGTTTGACAAGCCGAGGTGGCTCGCTCGGGTTCAAGTTGGCATTTGAGTCGAAGCAGATGAAGGCTATCAGCATCTTCGATGCTCCAGACTGCCCAATGCCTCCTCCCGTCTCGGCAATTTCCGCAACGACGATTGCCTTGTCAGGGATCTCTCGGGATGCTTTGATGCAGCTTTCAATCTCACCCAACTCAAGCCGTTGACCTCTCAGCTTCCCCTGCAGATCTCGTCTCCCAAGAATAGTGATAGAGCCATCAAGGTTCATCCGGCCAATATCGCCTGTTCTATAGAGCCTCTTAACGGTGTCAGTGCCGAAGAAGCCAGAGATATGCTCTACAAACGGGGATTCGGAGCCAGTGCTACCGAAATATCCGCGGGCCAGGATGGGTCCTTCGATGCAGATTTCCCCAGCACACCCGAGCGGTACGAGCTGGGAGTGGTCATCCGCGTCTACGATCCATACACGACAGCCGCTTGGCTTGCCGATATTGTTCGCCTCCAGGTCTGGTCTGTCGGCCAGGTGTCGCTGGATCGTGGCAGCAATGGAGCACTCGCTCGGCCCATAGCCGTTAAAGAGCATCACGGCACGCCGCCACGTGTCCATCACGTCGTCCGTCATCCGCTCTCCCAGGAGCACGATACTTTCCAGCAAGCCGGCCACTGCGTCCGGGGTCAATAGTGCGCGCACCACCGTCGGCGTCAGAAAGGCAAAGTTAACGCCGAGAGAACGAACAGCCCCGGCCGGGTCGTCCTGCAACTCGTCCGGGGCAGGGATCGCCACGCTCCCGCCCGCTACCAGGGGAATCAGGATCTCGTCAAGAGAAGCGTCAAAGGCATGGCTGGAAAATTGCAGAGTGCGCGTACGTCGCGAAACGCCCATGACCCGGGATCGGTTGTAAAGACTGGTGGCTAAGGCACCCTCCTCAATGACCACTCCTTTCGGGGTCGCCGTGGTGCCCGAGGTGAAGATGACGTATGCTACATCGCTCAGAGTTGGTGACCGAGAGCTCTCGTGCCCAATGTTCTTCAGGCGGCTTGGCATCTCTGCTGCCACAACGATGGGATGCGAATCCTTCACGATGCGGGAGATCCGAAGAAGCTGGGTTTCAGAGACAAGAATCTGCCTCATGCCCAGTCGCTCAGCCACTTCGGAGATCCTGGCGTCTGGCCATGCCGGATCTATAGGCACAAAGGCGGCGCGTGGCGTCTTGAGCACTGCAATCATGGACGCTACATACATGGGCGAGTGCTCAAACACAAGACCGACGTAGTGCTGTTGTTCCTGATGAGCCGTTTCCAATTCACCCAGAAGGTAGCATGACAGTTGGTCGCTCAGTTTGTCAAGCTCGGCGTAGGTGAACGAGATTCCTCGTCCCACAACGGCCAAAGACTCCGGATTCTCGAGAGCACGGTTACGGAAGAGGTTGGACACGGTGGTCTTGACAGGGACGACTGGGTCCCCTGCCACGGCCAAGATTCTTTCTCGCTCCTGTGGACTCAGCAGAACTATTTCGCCCAAGGACTTATCCTCTTCGTCGCCACGGCACAGCTGGGTCGAGACAAAGTCTAGCTGCCACATCAGGAGCTGCACCTCCTCTTCCGTAATCACGGATGGATCGTATTGCACCACCACACGGGGCCCCCCGTCTTCGAGAATGCACTCAATGTTCAACGGGTGGGTGTGAAAGTTGGCCATGGGCGCAGCAACCTGTCTGTGGCCCTCGAGCTGCGGAGAGCTACCTTGCCCTCGCTGAACGACGAGCAGAACGTCGGATGCGCAGGCCTTGGATTCGGTCGCCCGGGCGATATTGTGCAGACCAAAGTGCTGATGCGGTATCATGTCTGCAGCCTCGCTCTGGAGCCTTCTCAGAAAGGACGATACGGTCTGGTTCCAGGCCCATCGAACTCTTGTGGGAACCGTTGAGATCGTGGGGCCGAGGATGGTTTCTATACCGTCCAAGTCGATGTCTCGGCCGCCCCGGACCGTGTTGAACGTGAGATCGCATGTTCCGGTGTAGCGGGATAAAACAAGAGCAAGCGCTGCACTTAGCACGGCCGATGATATCTGGGTGTCTGGTACCTGTAGACGTGCCTCGAACTGGGAGAAGCTGGTGGATGGGGTGGTTGGTGCAGATCGAGTTCGGGGCAAGGCCACACATATCGACTCTCCGAGGTATTTGCGCCAGAACTCGGCCGTTTCTTCGCCTTGGCCCTTCTGTATATGCTCGATGAAGTTGCTGTACGGCAAGAGTCTCAGCGAGTTGCGGCCGCTTCGATATATCTCGTTTACGACTGAGATGATCATGTCGTACGTTGGTCCATCGTATAAACAATGATGCATAACCCAGACAAAATACTGAGATTCCGGCTCTTCGGGACCCTGAACCAAAGCGTATCTTGTCAGCGCCGCACCCGGACGCACAACGACCTGGCTATTCTGAGCTAGACAGGCTTGGAGAGTGCTATATCGATGCACTTGCAAAGGGGCAGGAACCAAGATAGCCTGATGGAACTGCGACTCGTCATCCTGAAAGATTCGGGTCCGCAGAATGGGCATGGCTGCCACGGCCGTGTTCCAAGCCCAGATGAATCGGTCAACGTCCAGGGAATCCACGCGTTTAAGGATGCTGCAGTTGACGTAGAGGTCCGAAGTGCCTAAGGAGGCAGCAAACATGCTGGACTGAAGTGCTGAGCATGGATAGATGTCCTCTATCTGGTCGGCAGCGACCTGAAGCTGTTGAGCGGCCTTGGAGCGCAGCCCGTCGGGAGCGTGTGAAGGTGTTGGGTGGGGCTTAGGTTCGGACTCAAGCCTTTGCATGTCAGCCGCCATGTCGCGAAGGCTGTCATTCATGATGATGCTTCGCACGCCCAGTCGATAACCCTTGCTGCGGGCGACTCGCGAAAGCCTCATGGCCGAAACGGAATCTCCCCCGAGACGAGAAAACTGTTCCTCTCGTGAGACGGTGCCAAACTTCTTGCCCAAAACCGATTCCCACATGCTCAGCAGCAGGCGTTCGTTTTCATGCAGATTCTCGGTCCTTAGGGGCTCGTCTCTCAGGTTGCAGTACCGGTGGAACGTCTCGTCGGAAATGGCACTGGCTTTCTCCTGTAGCGGCCGACGATCCGTCTTCATAGACAGTTTCGCCTTCGGCATATAGGAAACAGGAATAAACGCAGACGGCGTCATGTAACTGGGGAGCACGCTGGCAAGACCCTGTATGATCTTCTTGGCTTCTATCGCAAGCTCGGGGGTCACATCCAATAGAAGCGGCTCTTCCCCTTTAGATATCTCGTCTCCCTTGGCGATGAAGGCAACGATCTTGGACCGACCTCCACGATTAACGACACCGGCAGCTACAGGCCGGTCCTTGATTATGGAGGTAAGATGATATTCAATCTCGGCCAGCTCGACGCGCTGACCATTTATCTTGATCTGCGAGTCGGTACGGCCCATGTAAGTGATGGAACCGTCTTGGTTGAAGACCCCCAAATCTCCGGTCCGGTAGATACCGAAACTGCGGCGTCCATTTGAGTGTCTGGCCAGCCACCCGGTGCTCGGGAGGAACACGGCTGCCGTTTTCTCCCGGTCGCCGAGGTAACCGCTGGCGAGGATCGGGCCTTCGATCAAGATCTCCCCTACGCAGCCGATTGGCAACAATGCCTCGGGATTGCCGGGAGACGTGATCCATGCTGCCGAGCCGATTGCTCGGCCGATGTTGGCGGGGTCTGAGCCGTCCGTCGCCACTTCGCCGACGGCACAAAGCACTGCTGTTTCCGCCGGGCCGTACGCGTTCAGCAGCCGAACTCCGGCGGCGGTCCAGCGCCTGCTCACAGAGCTGCCCAGGGCCTCTCCGGTCGCCGCTACGGTCTGGAGACATTTGACCTGGCCAGGGTCCAGGAAACCCAGAACGGTGGGCGTGAGGAGGGCAAAGTTGGGTCGAAGTCGGGCCATGCTTCCGGCGAGGTCGTTGAGACGGTCGTGTTCGGACGGAACCACCACACAGCCGCCCTTTACGAGTGCGAGAAAGATGTCCGAGATGGATGTGTCGAAGGTGTAGGCGCTGAAGTTGTAGCTACGGGTCCAGGGGCCGACATCCATGGCGCGGGCTTGGGCAAACAAGCTCGTGCAAATGGCCCGGTGACTGACTTGTATGCATTTAGGATGACCGGTCGAGCCCTTGATAAACAGTTTCTGTCAGCGTAGATGTCGCGCAAGAGGGTTAAAGGCTTACAGACTGATGTTGTCATGGCATATGCAATGCTTTCTGGGGAGACAGGGCTTAGCTGGCGATCTTCCCCGCATCTCGATTGCATGACCACGTCGACGGCGGCGGGCTCTAGTCCCAGAACGTTGATGCAAAACTTCTCGTCAGGCCCCTGACGACACAAGACTACTTCGGCCTTGGTCTTTTCAAGAATGCCTTTGGTGCGTTTCGCGGCATAAGCACCAGTCTCGGCGGCAGGGTGTGGCACAGACAAGAAGAAGGCGTGACATTTCATGACGGCAAGCATGCTCACAATCGCGAGCGAGCCCTTCTCAAAACAGAGGACAACACATGCACCTGGCTTTACCTTGCCACTGGCCGCCAGCCTTCTGGCCAACCGTGTAGATGCCCGAGATAGATCTGCAAAAGTGTAGCTATGATCTGGGCCAACAATCGCTGTCTTATCAGGGTGCAGAAGTGCCTGAGCGTCGATAAGGTCGTGCAATGTTGACATTTCAGGAGGTGGTACGGCATTATTCCAACCCCTGATGGTGGTCAGATGTGACTCTGGAAGTAAATTGATATGCTTGAGGGGCACATCGGGATTCCGGGCTGAAGATATGGCGCAAAACTGAGACAGGACCAGCTCGAATACCGCCAGCACGTGGGACATTTGCGCTGGAGAGACTTGTGCCGAGTCGTACGAGACGCAGAGGTTTGCACCTTGGGGCTTGAGGAAACAGTCGATCGTGATTGGGTCTGAGTGGAACTCGGGCCGCGCAATACTGTCGTCTTGCGCTTGAATTGTGTGATCTAATGATTCCACGAAGCTATCAAAGGGGTCCGGCTGGTCCGGGTGCACGACAAGAAGACTGGTGTATTCGCCGGCCCTTGGGTGACCGCACAGGGTCTTGAGGTTCTGAATGCCAGCTTGCTCGAACGGCATCATGTGCGCCGCATCATTCTGCACCTGCTGTAGAAATGCAGACACAGGCTGTTCCGGATCGACATGGAAAGTCAACGGGACAGTGGCCAGGGTGGGGGCTGCGACACGGCCAATATCCTGGATGTCCGAGGTGCGGCCAGCAGTCACTGAGCCGAAAATCACGTTCTGGCCGCCGGAATAGCATGATACGACCAGCGCCCATGCCGCTCGTATGATGTTGGCTGTCGTGATGCCACTGGCGGAATGGTCCCCGAGGTTGATAGGGTAGTTGAGCAACCGGTCTGGACGTGTCTCACGGTTCGCGCAGAGACGGGGATAGTGCGACAAGTTGTCAGTGTTGCCGAGGCAGCCCTGCCAGAACTTCGCTGTTTCGGGATCCTTGGCAACCCTGGCGCAGTAGTTGGAGAATGTTTTGGCCGAGAGCGACTTCGATAGCAGGTGGCTGGCCTCGACTGAAGGTTGTTTGTAGACGCGCGATACCACTTCCAAGATGAGGGCATCGGACCAAGCTACAGATTTTGTTTAGCATTATTCCCTGCTGGGTTTAGAGACCAATTGTGGCTTACGATCATAGGTGGCATGATGCGACAGCCACGCGAAAAGTCGCTCTGACCTGGACATGGCAAATTTCGCGAGTGGCATTGACGGGCCCACGGAGATGGTTGGGACACCAGAGCTATCGAAAGAGGCGAGGGTAAAAGGCTCGTTGACCTCGACGGCATACGAGACCCCATGTCGCGCTTGGAAAAGCCTTGTGCGGAGGATTGGGAAGACCTCGTAGGCGGTACGCCACGCATGAACAAAACGATCTATGTCGGCGGACTCGTTCAGCTTGAAAAGGACGGTGCGGGCATAGGATCCCGGGCTCTGGGCCGACAGGGCAAGCATAGCCTCTTGAAAGGGGGTAGCCGCATACAAATCACCGACCTGGTTGATCGATACATGACACGCGGTGGCTGCCTCTTCAACCAACGTGGCCAAATCCAGACCAGCGTGGTCAGGACCGGGGCTGTCTTCTTTGGGGAGTGGTCGAAGTACGCGAGCCATGCGCTTCAGGTCGGGGTTCAAAAAGATGTCTTCGACTGACAAGGTGATCTGCGAGCGCCTCGCGTCGGCCACCAGCCGGATAGCTGAGATAGAGTCACCGCCGAGAGCAAAGAAGTCGTCTTCCAGGAATGGCGGGGCTTTCAAGCGAAGAACCCCGACCCAGAGCGATGCGAGCACGGCTTCATGCTCGGTCTTGGGCGGCGAGTCCCGGTTCCGGTTCGCGGCAAGAGAAAATGTACGCAGTTGCTCCGTCGTCAAGTCGTCCCCGAACCGCTCCAACAGTCTTCGGTTAATCTTGCGCGAGGTCAAAACTGGCATCGTTTTTAGGGGTAAATAAATCGATGGAACCATGTAAGGAGGCAGACACTTGCGCAGGTGCTGGCGGAGCTGCTGAAGATGGTGTCGGAGGTCGGGAGTCATGGTCGATACCACACCATCGTCGAATTGGGCATCGGACTCAAGCAAAGAAGTGCTGGTACTCATGCAAACGAAGGCGGCAAGCCTAGGGGTGTCCCTGCCGACGACTTGTACGGCGGCGAGGACCGGGAACTCCAAGACAGCTCTGATTTGATGCTCAACCTCTCCCGGATCAATCCTCCGCCCGTTCAGCTTGAGAAGACGTCTCTTCCGGCCCACGAATACCATGCTACCGTCATTGCTTTCGGGGCAGTAAGCGACCAGGTCCCCGGTCAAGTACACACGCGATGTCGGTCGCGGACACCACGACGGGGCGCTGATGAAATTGGATTCCGTCTCCTTCTCGTTGCCCAGGTAGCCACGTGCCATAATGAAGCCTTCGATGGCGAGCTCGCCAACCTCACCAACAGGCATCAGCCTCTGGTGGTCATCCGGGTCAACTATCCACGAGCACGCCCCGACCGAGCGGCCGATCCAATTGGCGCGTCTTCCCGGCGTCATGATAGCCGGGTTACAGGTCGATGCCTCGGTTGACCCGTATCCATTGACAAGTCGCAGCCGCGACGCCCAGGTGTCGACCAGATCCTGCGTCGGACCCTCGCCCACGACTGTCATGACTTGAAGACCGGGGACTTGGCTGGGCGAGATGGTCGAGATAAGAGCCGGGGTGAGGGCGGCGAAAGTGATGCGGTGCGAGTTGATAACGCCAGCCAGGTCATTAAGGCAAAGCGACTCGGGGACAAAAACGACGCAGCCGCCACGAATCAATGTGGACCAGACGTCGTAGAGACTAACATCGAATGTAAAGGCCGAAAACTGCAGCGTGCGGGTGTTTGTGGACACTTGCTGGACAAGGGCGTGGGTGTTGGCAGATGTGCAGATGGCTCGGTGGTCCAGGAGGACGCCCTTTGAGGCTCCCGTAGAACCGGAAGTGAATAATATGAAGGCTATATCTTGGGGTTGTGGGACACGTGTTGAACGAGGAGATGACAGGGAGGGGGGAGGCGTGGAAACGTCATCGCGGTCACTGTCCCAAGAGGACGACGTCCGCAGCCCGGAATCCTGAAGCTGAGGCTCATAGCCGGCGAGAAGAGATGCGCAGCTGGGAACCGCGACTGCAGTGACGGACGAGAGCTGCTGACGGAAAGTATCCAGATACACCGGCGCCACCAGGCCGAATCTGGCCGAAGCGGCCTCGGCGACATCGCGCTGCCGGCTTGGCGGGTGCGAGGGGTCGATTGGCACGGCGACGGCTCCGAGTTTGAGAATCGCCGCGATAGCGACGACAGAGCAAGCCTCTTTGGCGCAGCAGAACAGAACCGACTCTCCCGCTTCCAAGCCCTGGTCGCGCAGATACTGGCAGAACCGGGTGCTGGCGCTCTCAAGTTCAGCAAAGGTCAAGGTCGTGTCGGGCCCCTCGACAGCCGTAGCGTCCGGAGTGCATTCTGCGCGTGCCGAAATCTCGGCGGGGATGGTGCTGAGACTGATTGGCGGCTGTTCAGAGTTGTATTCCATCACGCGTTGCGCGTCCTCTTTGGAGAGGGCATCCGATGGGATTGCCTGATCGATTGTTCCACGCATTTCATTCAGCTGCTGACGAGTAGTATCAAGTGGCATCCGCTTGATAGTCTCATAGGCTTTGGGGTGTTGGCTTTTGACGACAGGCGAGGTGGTGGTAAAATCCGATAACAAGACCGATCCCGAGACGTCGTAAAGCAGACTGTACAGTAACAGGGGTGTTAAAGGAAAAAGTGTTTTAATTATTATGTTTAGCTATTCCACGGAGTGCTTGAGCAGCTTGCTCGAAATAACGACATAATACCTAGGTCGGCGTTATTGATAGAGTTCTGTACCTGACAAGGGCAATTTTGTTGCGGTCCACTACCTTGGTAAACAATAGAAGACTACTATATGACTGCTTAGAAAAAGACCGTACTCTTTCCTACTCTCTATTGACTCAAGCCGATGTACTTTGTCCGTGATCATCAACGCTAGTTGGAGGACCTTTCCTTCATCCCGGCTTCAAGACGGAGTGCCTCACGGCGGGAAATAGAAGCCGGGTCATAATAAGGCTTTTCGCCTACCGAAGCCACTCTCTGAGCCAATCGCAATCCATGGTAGTCGCTTTAAGAAAGTTTGAGCGTTCGTTAGCGGTGGAACTTATGGTTGTTGAGCACCGAAATTTTAACAAACTTACAAGGTAGCACTGTGGAAACTTGACCGACTTGGTAATATTATCAGTAAAACCATTAATAGCCGCAGTAACTACGAAGCATGACTTACTTGTCCCATATAGCCACGTCGTTCTTTTCCCATCTCCACCGCACCTGTAGGTCATGATTCATTGCGATAAGCTCTAGAACTAGGCCTGAGTCAGTAGGCCTGCACAAGAAAAAGTCAAAAGGAAATTAAAGAGGAAAATGGAAGAAAAGAAAAAAAAAGCTTGTAACGGATCATCTTACAGTAGTTTTTGAGCATATCGCTCTCGCGGTTCCTGACCCCGTCGATCCAGCCAGGCGCAATTTGCCCGCAGGCCCCGTATAGAGACTTCCATCCGGTGACGGGGTTCGTCCTAATGACAGGGCTATGTGGGCTTAGAAAAGAGGCCTCGTATAGGGGAAATGCTAGTCAGAGCATTGGGTAGCTCTGCTTACTGGGATACGGTAAAGTCGAGGCCGCGATTCTCGGGCGAGCCTCTGTTCTCCGCGAGCATCTGATCAGGGCTTTTCCGGCCGATCTCGATCAAGACGTCGTCGCGATGAGTCGCGGTCAACCCCTCGGCCATTTGCTTCAGCGGCGCCGACATGCGATCGTATGCCTCGTAGCCAGATGCCCAGAGAGTGTCACCACCGGCTCCTGACTCTGCGGGGAGACGGCGCATCTTGAAAATGGCATAGTCAGAGGGAACGTTTTCGGTGCTGATGTCGGAATGCCAGCCCTCGCTTGCCAAGCGGTCCGGCTCCTCGTGGAAAAACTCAGCACCGGTCTATTTTGATAACATCTTGTCAGCCGATGTCGTTAATAGCTTAAAGCAGCAATAGTAGCTTACCTTGTTAGAGATGACGGTCACCTCGTCGTCTGTAGTTCCCAGGTCTGTAGGATCACCCCTTTTGCTGTTTGACAGCGCATGAACATGCAGCCTGGAGGTTGCGGGCTTTCCGGTCAATTCTCCGAGCTTCTGGGCAATTACCTTCATATCATTCGCGTCTATATTTTGGTTGCGGAAAAAGACTACATTTCTGCGTGAGACATCAATAGCGAGATCCCGTAACATTGCGTCGTTGGTCATGATATCTTTGAGCTGGGCGGTTGGGTATTCTCTTCCAATAACAGGGGTCAGGTCATGCCACTCGAAACATTCGAGTGCCCCGGAAGGAGTGAGCGGCTTGCGGATGTGGGACATGTTGTGAGTGGATGACGACCAGGTTGTTCTCTGTGTTACCTGTTTCGCAAAATCAACTAGTATGATGAGCCGCAGCGTGTGTAAGATAGAATCAAAAGTAGTCGTTCTATCTATCTACATAGGAAACAGTTTCCGGGTACAAATACTCTTTCTAAAGCGGGTCTGGCAAAGCGCTCTCGAGTGCCGTTCCCCAAGGAGACAGCACGACGCTGCCTGCTTTCATGCGTATTAGATAGGAGCCGTGAGCTATGACCTATACTGCTAACTGTGGCACTAGTTGCCAGCTTCTGGGTAGGCAGATGTGAAAAGTCTTCCAATAGTGAAAGTTATATCATACCCCATAAGGTTCAATGATTAGAATGCAGGAGAAGCGTATTTCCAATCTAGAAGACTCTTAGCTAACCACCAGATTAATTAGTAGCAGGTAAATGTACGGCCCCTTTTTGGTATTTTAACGGCCCTCTAAACCTATCTCAGTTAGTCACAGACCTATCTTGGTTAGTCTGAGAGAAATACCATATCCCGTTCTATATGCTAATCTA
>MU846514.1:3955-19429 GCA_030867225.1 Colletotrichum caudatum
TATATCCTTAAGGGTCTCCTAACTTATATTTATTATTAATCTATATATAGATATATTAATACTAAGGTATACTTTAAGGCTTACTATTATCTATAGGAATAATAATAATAAGGTAATAATAGATAGTAAGAACTCTACTCTCTTACGCTTTATAAGGGAACCTTTTACTCCTTTAAAGAGGCTTAAGTCTAGGAGGACCGCGCGGGCCGGCAGGCGTAGGCCCGGCCGTTTCCACACAGTCGTTGGGGTGGCCGGCCCGGAGGCCGACATCGGAAAAAGGGGGGTTTTTGGTGTGTTAGTGGGTAGGTGTGGATGCACGCACATGCACTAACAGCATGTGGGTTGTCGGATAAAAAGAAGAAGAAGTTGCCAGCGTCGCCCAGGAGCCTACGTATGGCGCTATATTCTTGAGAGTGTCTTGTTGGTCTCACAGCCGTCGTTGGCCGCCTCATTGGCTTTATGTTCTTGTCGCTAGGTAGTAGTACATTTGTATTGACAGATAAACTGGTGATCACCTCACTCTCCCTTCTACCGCTCGCTTAGTTCGACTCTCCGGATCTGTGATGTTCAACAATCGCATATCGCCACATTTCAACGCCGCCCCCCCCCCACTGCCAGGTTGTTCGCGGACATGGTCCTCATAATAGTCAACTTTTGTGAATTCTCTAGGTAGACTAATATTTATCCTTCGCCAGCTAAAAAAAAGCTCATAGATGCGTCGCTGGTGGCTGAGAAACAAAACCATCTTTGGACCTGTTTGCCGAGAAAACAGAGGCCTTATCTGTAGCAGCAGCCAGGATCAAACGGTAACTAAGTAGTTAACTTAGGAATTGGTCATAGGTATACCGAAAAGGCTAACCCGAGTTAAGGTTAGATAAATAGTAATATAAACAGAACGAAGGATACGTTGACTGGTAAAACCCACAAGAAGGGGTCGTCTGTATGGCGCCCCTATGCATGACGAAGAAGTGTGACAGCACCTGCTAAAGCCTACGTCTAGCAGGTACCGACACTATGCCTAGAAAGGCTTATTGCTTCCCAACAGATCAGAGGACTGTCTATTTGTTATACTCCGCACTACCATATTTATAGCAATAGATATCGGTACTCTTCTACAGATGCATGCATATCACACCTCCTGAGTTAACTTTTGTCATCCCCTCCATGTTGCTGCTAGATTCTATGCTGAACCCAGCCGTTAGTTAATAACTGTTGTCATAGGTAGAAACAGACAAAACCAAGGGTGGAGTAGAGCCGTCATCATCCAAGTGTTTGGCCTCGACAATCTCGCCGGGCGGCTTCTTGGCTTGTTTTCGAACTCCACCACAGTATCTGCAGACGTCCCTGGGTTTACATTGTCACTATCCGTACTCTATAACTAGACTCTGAAGAAAATTCTTTCTCCTGCTGGTTATCGCGACTATAGAGCCAAATGCCAATCTAGGATGAATCCGCACCGAGCCTAACCAAGTCTCCCCTACACAACCGCCGCCCGCCATGCGTTTGCTAGTCTTGTTACTTGTGTTTATATTCCGCCTTCGCCGCTGCCATCTACAGGCGCCTGTACTGCTCTGAGCGCTGCTAACAGCATCCATCCTCTCCTTTCACACTCCCTTCTCCATTGCTTCCGTCTGTCGGGCCTTTTCAGGTAGGGGGCCTACACCAAAATTTCCGGGCTGCGGCCGGTACTGAATACGGAATTGCCCGATGCAAACGAACCTCGGGACTACGTCTTTGAATATTTGCGTCTTAATTCGGCGGAATGCCAGCAGATCCTGCTACCTCGCCAAGAACAGCTAACTCCCAGGTCGGCAGCGGGTGCGTAGATGCCCCTTACCACCCGGCTTGCCCTCAGCAGGTCTGTCTATCTATTGTAGCGGCCACTCGGTTTTCGGAATACGTCCTGCTCCAGCGAGGAGACCATCAAATTCCAGCCGCAGTCTGCAAGGCTGCGATTCTTCTGCACGGCAAGGGCCTCCCTCCCCCTCTACATCCAGCGTAGGTTCCGACCAGCACTGCGGCCCCTACTTACTACTGTTCCAAGCCTCTCCATAGCACTACGCCCCATGAAGCCACCGGAAACTTGGGCGACAGTCCTCTCCCTCCCCGCGTTGGCAATCTTCAATCCTGATGCAAGACATACACGAAGCCAGGGCGCAGCTGCGACGCGTATGAGATAAGCACCAGCGTTATGGCAGAAGGTCTTCCACCATCATCCCGTCCTTGCGAGCGTCATCATTAGGTTTGAACTTGATGCCCACAAAAGGCTCGCAGCAAGCGATTCCCCTCCACCCCCATTGGCCATCCAAGGACAGCCCGAGCATCATCTGACTCCTGGTCAGACACACTACCCCACGCATACCCGAGGAGGCCGGCGGGGAATCGTGCTACATTTCTATACAAAAGGGTTGAGTCATGACACCTTGGAACTTATAGCCATAGATACGACCACCAACATAAACAGAGTTAAGCAATGCGTGTTTGCTGGTCCACCCTCATTTCTGCGAGGTGATGGACTAATGACTATGTGATGGACGTCTTGGGACTCGGCTGTCCAGACCAAAGACTCTTCCTCTCCGCCGCGCACATGACCACCGTCCATCTCCTCCACTCGTGGCCTTAACCGTTCAATCAGTACGGCTGTTGTGCGGTGGTTTCAGGCTGTTTTCACCCATACCTATCTAGCAGCCGCCTACCTTACCTCTTCCTGAGATCTGATCCCAGGCTGTTGACGTGATATGATAAGCTAGCTGTCTGTTTATGCCTTTGCCAGTCCATAGCATGCGCCACTCTTCCTATCTTGGTTATGAAAAGGCAAGCACTCACCCTGTTCCGGGTGACCTAGCGTCGCGGCTGGGCGGCAGAGTGTGACGAGGCCTCTGTTTCCGAGAGCCGATGCCGGTGCTCACAGACGCCACGCACAGAGTGTATACGGGTAGGACATAACGTCCGGTGATAATAGACGTGGTAATATTAACAGCGCTCCAAAACGCCTACAGTTGTATCAATCAATTGGCGTATCCAAGCGATACAGGCTTAGGAGACCTTTGCTGAGTTTAACGTCTCTACGTATGCAGTCAACAAGCAAATATCGTAGGTGTCGTGAACGTTGATTCTTCTGAGCGCCCTGATTAATCAAGGCTGTCCAGATCGGCCGGTCTCTCACAACGTAAGAAAGTATAAAGCCATCAGCCTTGAGCATGGACGCTCCCTCTTAGCTCACTAAAGACCGATACCTGAGATACCTGTGATATTGGCAGGGCGTAAGCAGTAAGGAGTCCACCCACAATACCCATCCGACAGGTAATCTGAGACACACAGCCACAGATGACTATTTCCACTAGGCAGTCTACTATAATATAGCTAACTCTATCTCGTCCCTACCCGATCGGGCCCTGTCTGACTCTCGCATCCATGTCCATCAGCAGTGCCGTGGAAGATGATATTACTATTTCAGGATAGAGGCTATGTATTCCCACCCTAATCGATGATCCATCAACAGCAACCTATCATAAAATTTCTCCTCTAAGTTGCATAAGTCCAGCGCCAGCTTTCCCCCGTGAAGGCACAGAGAGACATGAGGCGGGTGAGGGGAATGTAGTAATGGAAATGGGTAAGCGAAGAAACGCCGAATATATACTCCCTGGAATTGCGAGTCTCTCGCATCTCCAGACCTGTTTTATTATCGAGGAAAGCGGGTGGGGGCCGCATCATTCAGTCCATCTCCTTCATCACCAACGCTTGTACTTGGCTGCTAGGAATGAAGGCGGGGGCCAAGTCAAGGACCTCAGAAGCCAGGGTGAGCTCTCGGAGAAGCTTCTGCTGGTGGGTAAAGGCCCTCAACGTTTCCAGTCGCCGTGCCGCGTCTTGGGCCCTTGCCTCTGCCATGGACGCAGCCTCTTCAGCCTGATTCCACGCAGTCTCAGCCGCCTTATGCAGTGTCTCGGCCTCGGATAACAAGCCGCCCGCCCAGCCGGCCTTGGTCATGGCGTGTTGAGCGTGGCCCAGAATGCTGTAAACGGCAGTCTCAACCTCCTCTCCCAAAGCCTCGGCACCCAGTCGTTCTGCCGCAGCTCTTCTGATGGTTTCGATCATCTTAGTGTCGTTGAGTTGGCGCTGTGTTCGGTTCATTTTGTCTTGCAGTCCTTTGGCAAAATTCAGAGCGTCGTCTCTTTCCTGACTTAATCTAGCTGCCGTCTGGGAGGTCTCTTCCAAACGGAGCCAGACGTCACCAACCAATACGTCATCTACCTGGTGGCTTGTAATAAAGTCGGTCAGCTGACGCTTGAGGCTTGTCGAATCATGTACTGAAGTCGGGAGTTTGCGCTTTCCGATAGGGCTCCTGCTGCTGCTCGCTCGTTCTCTCAGGGTATCGACAGGGAGGCCAAGGGTGCTTGGTTGCGAGTCCTTACGACTGTTGAGTGGAACAGGACTTTGCGAATCAGGCAACAGATCATCGGCAATTGGATACTCCCCAGTAGCAGGGGTTGTCTCCTCAGCAATAGTCGCC
Source organism: Colletotrichum caudatum (assembly GCA_030867225.1). Classification (NCBI taxonomy): domain Eukaryota; kingdom Fungi; phylum Ascomycota; class Sordariomycetes; order Glomerellales; family Glomerellaceae; genus Colletotrichum; species Colletotrichum caudatum. Next base: position 8,466 of record MU846514.1, read on the forward strand.
AAACCGGAGCGAGGTAGGGTCTCTGCTGCCGGCGTCAGTAGCCTGAGAAGACGCAGTCTCTCACGAGATGGTTCGATGCTTTGGGGAATAGGTGTCCCATTAATAACGTGTTGGAAAAAGGCGACGACAAAGATGCCGCAATTAAAATGATCGTTTTGGCGAGGACACGTCTATAGGCATGTGCATTAGTCCAAACTTGTCATAAGGGTAGCCGTGGTCCAAGAGAGCTCACCATCTCTTCGAAGAGTAATCGACACCCAGGGATAGATTTGGATACAAGCATCTCAAACTCTTTGCGGACTGCCTTTGATCTATCGGGGCTGGGGAGAGAATCGAAGTGCCGTACCGATGCGGCCGAATTCTCATCGGGCTTGGCAAACTCCATGTGCGCAAATGTCCAATGGCCACCACCGGCTATATGATGAATCGGGATGTATACATGACGGATGTTTCCCAGCCTTGAGATGGCAAATAGGTTCCTCTGACCAGGATCCGGCGCAGCGGCGTCGACCTTGAAGTAGAGGGGGTCTACAATCTTGATACCCCGGCGTTTGAGGGTGTCTTTGTCGGGGGCGAGCATTCTTATTAAAGCCCAGATGGCGTCACCTTCTAGGCACGTTCCCGGGGAGCCAAGTTGCGCGAGAGCTGTTTGCATGGCAATCGAAGCGTCGGGGTGATGACGGGGCCCGTTCCGGGTGTCGTCCGGATTCAAGATATCCAGCCGGGGGGACTGAGGTTGATGATCCAGCGAAGGACTTGTGCGCTTCACGGCCGATGATGTCTCGACATTTCCCTCGGGAAGGGGTGGTGATGAAATAGAGGTCGGGCTGGGAAGACATTGCAGAGAAAGAAGAGGGGTAGTGGTTCCCACCGGATCGTCTTGGTCAACTTCATCGCCGAAATTACCAAAGGAAATGTGGTCAATGTCGTGAACTTGGGAGTCGTCATCAGCGTCGCTGGGTAGGTTCGGAAAAGCTTCATCAGGCACACGCCCATGCGACGATAGGACCGAGGGCGATCGCGAGGGCGCCTCCGGCGACAAGTTGAAATCGGACACACGGTCGACGCGAGGCGAATCGGCACGTGTCGCAAAAGATGCCTCGGGTTGAGCGGAGTGGTCTCTGCCTTTTTCGGGAGTGTTGACGTCGGCTTCGGAATCTTCGCCATTAACCGGCAGAAACGATTTCTCGTATTTAGAAGTAGCAACAGCAAGATGTTTCGCTGACAGCCCCGGCATGTCCTGAGAATGAACGACTTGATGCAAGACACCACCGGGCGCCCATAGAGTGGGAAGATGGACACGGTGATTGATGGCGGCTGTGGTGATCCTCCTCATGTACCCTGCGACGTTGACACCCGGGACTTCCCGTGAGAAGTACTCCTCTGGGAGCCAAGAGCGGCGAGAGCCCCAGGCGGAATCGAGATACTGGTAATACCTATCGACCCGTTGCGCAGCAGTGTCTATTGATTGACCCCCAGACTTGAGAGCTGCCTGAACATCCTTCTTTTCCTCAGGGCCTAAACTCTTCATCACCGCTTTGTTTGCGTGTTGGATCTTGGGTAGCTGGCGAACAATGCCCATCCGCACTCGGCTGCGGTGTGTTTCGGGGTATGATTCGATTGTGGTGTTGGTATAACGGGAAATCGAGCGTCGGTCCGCCGTGTCTTGATCAACGATCTTGGACAAGAAGTCTTGGACCTGAGACGCGGCCCAAGGCCACGAGAGAGGTCAGCGACAGATCAGCGGCCAGTGAACTCGGGACACAACAGACGAGGGGAATGACAACAGGGTCTTGGTGATGGCCTGCTCCAGGTTCGGCCTCCTGTCGTTCCGACTCTGCAGCACCCAAGGTTGGTGGTGCACGGCCGCTGCGGGCGGCTAGCCTTGTGCTCCGTGGCATCAGTCGACCGCAGCGGTTGGCTCGACAAGAGTGCTGTCGACCGACGATTGGGGCGATGCTTGTGACAATAATGCGGTGCCGTCGGACGGGGTTGTATCGCGGCGGAGGCGGCTCGGATGAGGAATGGCTTGGATTATTCTGTTCTCGACCTGAAATGGAGAATAGGCCGCCAAGGTAGGTAACGAGAAAGCTGTAGAGTGCGTGCTCCTGATATCCATAATGCCAGAAAGTTGTCGCACGCGACGTATGTTTGAACCCTTGGGGGAAGACGCGGAATCAAAAAGAAAAAAGGTTTCTGTTGGCGAGGAGAAGGAGACGTTGTGGTGCAGTGCGGCGCAGGCGTGGGTGAGTGTGAGTGAGGAAGGTGCATACAGGCGCGTGCCACCTAGGTGAGAATAGCGACAATGACGTCAAGGGAAACAGATAGTGGGGCGCATAGATACAGCCCCACTGTATCCGTATTCTTAAGACCTTAAGGCCCATAAACGCTGTTTACTAGGACTGTAAACACTGTTTACTGGGGCTATAAACGCCGTTTACAAGTGGCAAGTACCCTACTTTGTAAACCCAGCTTTATAGAGCATTAATAGAAGCATTCCTTTATCTACTAATAACATCCTTGTCATTACACTATGTAAAAAAGCTTTTTAGCTCTAGGCGTAACTAGGATTAGCCCTCTCCCTGTGTCACAAGGAAGAGCCACGCTCTATATCCTTAACGCTCAAGTAATACTTAATGTTTTAGTGAAAAACGAGGTTATAGTAAAAACTGACTGTGAGTTTACCCTTGATGCTAGCGCTTGGCTCTAGGTTGTGCCGACTCAGGTGCCTGATGATATTTTCCCTGTGGCTGGCTTCGTTCTGTTTGGCTGTCCTGCTTGACAGCCTGATTGAGAGATGCCATAGTGACCCTATTGAATTAGACAGATCTAAGTATAGTAATGGGTCTTGGAATAACAGGTGTATCCTACGGATTATATAGATCTATTGTTAAGAATGTAGGCTTGCGGCAGTTCCTGATTAGGTCGCGGCGTAGCGGGTACTTGCTTGCCTCCTAAAGTTCTCTCGCGCGCTTCTTGGGACTCGCCAAGCGGCCCAAGGCGGCAGTCACTTGGTGGAGGGCCAGACAGAGGCTTCCGCAGAAGCTGGCCACCATGACCCTCTCGGCGAGGCCCGAGAACCAAGGCAAAGCCGGACGAACAGCACCACAGCTATCCACTTGGTCACCCGGGGAGGCTAGGTTCTGGTAAGCGGTGCCGAGGATGCGCGGACCCTGATAGCAAAAGAGACTAAGGGCAGGTTATACAACGCGCGACTCAATCTTCCATCGTGGATCAACCGATTTGGCACCGGCCTGACGAATGAAGTGAGGTTTCAGAGGCAAGTGCGGAACAAGCGACGCCAGCCCCTGCGCGAGATGACGGAGCCGACAAGCAAGGAAGAAAAAGTGTGGACGGAGGAAGAGACCAGCCACCTCCACCAGGCTTTAAAAATAGCTGCGGCCAGCTTGATCTGATGAGCTCTCTAATGGGAAACAAGACACAGCTAGCGTGTTTTTTACAATATTGTTAAACACGGCAAGGAAGGTACAAGATGAAGCGTAAACACAACATGGATGATGAATCCCCGACTTGACGCCTATTTTTATCTCCGTGCCATGGTCGGCATTAAGTCGCGAGCAATTGATTGATGTCCCTGTCTGGATCCTCGCCGAGGGATAATTACCTGCGCCAGAGACCATCTCGAAGTTAAGCAAATGCACACAACATCAAGCCCGTCGTTGCCATTACTATTTCCACCACTTCCACCACCAGCCCTCCCCCAACTCCTGACGCGCTGTCTGCAGCAGAAGATGTGCGCTAATGAAGATATCAGCTGCTGGTAAATCCCTTGGTGGCCAACCTGTGTCTAGGGCAGTTGATTCCCTCTTTATCGATTAGGAATAGGGCCGTAACCTACAGTCAACCCGTGGCGGTGGATCATGCAGGCACTATGCGAGCATTGAAGGGCAAAAGTTACAAGGACGAGATGGCTGCGATGGCCTACCTTTCAGCAAGCGATACGAACATTACAAGTCTTCTCCAAGAAAGCAAGCAAAAGCTGGAAGACGCGTATGCAGCTACGAGAAGGTTGAAAGACATGGTTGGGGAGCTTGAGGAACAAGGCCGGAACAAAAGAGCAGGGCTCATGAAGCTTCAAAAGGCTGTCGAAGAGGCCATGGCGGTTCTAGGCAAAGACTTGTGAAGGCAGCGCCCCGCATATTCTGAGGTACTGATGCAACAAGGCACTTTTACTGGCGTTAGACTGGACCTTGGCTTTCTGCCCGAGGTACTTACTAATTTATCTCGCATTGATTGCCCTGAGAAGAGCGGTAAAGGTGACCTGGAAATGGAAGGCGATCTGGAACACACGCGCGCCCGAATCGATGGCGGTAGAGAAGCGCGCGCACTGGCAAAGGCGTAGCGTGGAGTCTCCGGCCCAGTGACGACGGCAGCTGGCGATGAGAAAGAAGCTCATAAGTACAAGATGCGGAGAGATACGAGGATACACGGATATCAAAGACATATAGAAGGTTGGATGATATGAATATGCTGCGAACAAAGAGGCCGCCACAGTAGTAGTGATTCCTCATACAAGATAGCCACAGAACGCCAAAGGGTGCCACCGCCGCCGAAGGCCAAGGGAGCTCTATTCCATCTATCCCAGTGGTCTACCCTTGTCTGGGCTGTCTTCGATGTCGCGGAATGTTTGATGCGACGAGCCTCCATGGTTGAGATGCTGCAAGCGGTAACTGTGCGTCGTTTTGATCATGTCTCAGGTGCTGGTCACCCCCCATGTCGACCAGCCGCCGCGTTCCTGTCTCTGTATAGGCAGGCTCTCAGCACGACATGAACGGCCTCCGTTGGCACCGCCACATACAAGCGACTATCTCGAACAGACAGGTGTCAACCAGACAGGTGTAGCCCAGCACAGCGGCGACCTCCAGCGCCGGCCTGAAGGTCAGCTCCATAACCCGTGTGATGGCGACTCTGGTGGATTGGAACGAGGGCGCTGGAAAGGGTTCATGGTGAAGGCTCGTCAAGAGAGTTCAATACAGCAGGGAGAAGAAGGCGGCGGCAGAGGAAGGAGGCGCAGAGATTTCAACAATGACGCAGGGTATCTCAACCTAGGCGACATCAGATTAGAGCCAGCCCAGTTTTTTCCGAGATGACAATGACTTAGCTTGGCTTGGTGACTGATGATAGAATTGAACAGGATCGTGGCCGGGACGGCGTAGGAGAGTGTGTTGTTGGAAGAAGGGCGATTATCGCGAGAGAGATTGATTGCTGGTCGATGGCGTTGCCCGGGATAATATGTTCGCATCAAGAAAAGAAGCGCGAGCCTGTTAATGCGCGACTCTCCAACGGGCACCGGCCGTAGCATATATCAGTCTAGCCGAGTATTTTAAAGCCGACTATCGATCAATCCAGTGTGGGCTTCCAACACCCTCCCCATCATTGATTGGAAGGGGCGGACTGGACATGCCTACTGTGGTGAGGCAGGGAGACGCCACACGAGGCGTCTGGTCCGATGCTTGGTAGCGGCGGCAAGAACGACAGACAGCACGAAGTGCTTTCCTGTTGTAGGAACGTTCATTCGCTGGCTCTTGGTCAACCCATGAGCCACTTACCTATCCTCTCAACGGCACATTCATATCACGCCAGCGAGGTTTACAACTAGTTACCTATTATCTAACTTTGGTTTCCCAACCGACCCCTTCACCCCAAAGGTTGCTCATGCCATTGAGCCACACACACTAACGGAGATAGGTTCTCTGCCCCCCCCCCCCCCCCCGATACATGATGCCGTCTCCTCCCATTTCCTCCCGTTCGTCGTCACCGCCACCGCAAAAGTTTTTCCTATGCCTCATTCACTAGCACGGCAGCCAAATCGAAACACCCGAATCAACGACGCCTACACACGAGATCGACTTCTCAGCCAGACATGGACGACATCCCACACCCGCCCACCCCACCGACCACGAGCGTACATGGTACTACTACGGCCTTCCGAGCCAGCCCAGGCTTGCTTGTTGCACGCTCAAGCACGACACCCTTCAACCCCATTAATATTAACGCCTGGTCCTCTGATTCAAAAATTCTGACCGTCGTCGGCGAGCACCCTATCGTGAGCCAATGGAACAACGACCGTTCCTCGTTGAGGAATGAAATCGTCGCCATCCTCACCAGCGAGGCAGTCGAGTGGCAGGCAATTGATGTTATCCGCATCGGATACGCCTGCGATGACAATATGCCCGTAGTCCTTTCCATCTCCATCATGGCGGCAACACTGTCATGGGACGTTGGCAATCGAGTCGCTTGCCGCTGCCAGAGCGCCCTTGACGAACACGGACTCAAAGACGTCTGTTGCGAGATCAAAGAATCGGCACTAGTCAACCTCGCATCCACTCCCGCCGTGCTCAAACAATCTCTGGATATCAAAGGGGCGGATTAGGCCGCCCCCCCTCTTGAGACAGACGATGGCAGCCGGATGGGATGATTAGGTGATTTGATTCGAACGTGGTTTTGGCATCGCCTGTCTTTAGCAAAATGTGACGGGGAGAGTCCAAGAGACGGCTGGCTGTATTGTTGGAAACGGAGGAACCTACCCTGATAGACCTTACAACGGCCCCCCGCCGTGTCCGTCCCGGCCCGGTGTCCACGGCCGTAGCTTGTTCCCTTTCCCCCGACCACGGCATCCCCCACCCTTTGGAAGTGGTTATTCCAAAAGGAAAAAAGGAAAAGACTTATTTAGCAATACAAAATGCGTGCGTCGAACCGCTACTAACACAAAGACAGATAGAGAGGGCCGCGGCCTGGCAAACTTGACCCTCTCATTTGCTTGCTGTGATGGATTAGAACAACGGAGCAACTCGGCCACAGAACAATGACAGTGAAACAGACAGAAAGTTTCACGTGAGCCAAAGGAGGCACCCAACTCATGCCCCCAAGTCTAATCTCAGCAGCGTTATCTCGTTGTCTGGAAAGGAGGCGCAACTGACAGCCAAGGAAGGGGAACCGGGGAAGGGAACGGCTGATTCTACAAGATGGAGGAGAGTCAATGGCGGAGACGCCACACGGTACTCAGTCGTTACAAGAGAGCCGACTGATACTTTGGCATCAGAAAGGAGGCATCTCTCATCCCTATATGTGTAATACAAAGGACCGGGATCGTGTCTGACCAGTTGTAGCGCATGATGAAGAAGAGAAGAGAACCAAGCATGAGGATTAATGCAAGACTAAACATGTTTATAATGGATATATTTGTCCTGTTAAGTTGATGGATTATCTCTCAAGTTTGAGACCGATAGAGAAGCGGACGCAAGCGCTTACATGGTCATTGCCTCACATTCCGCGATGGCCTATTTCGGTGGCTTTCGTAAGCTTCATCACTGGGGACTCATTCCCTCCATAGAGATGTCATATTTCATGCGCCGTCTATCCAAAACAACAACCTAATATTCAGAAAGACAGTGTCTAATAGTAATACCACATCATATCTCTGAAACCACAACTAGTTAAGGATATTATGCTGCCTATCTCTAGCCCTCCGGGTTGTCTCGCTCTAGCTGCTAATGACTTCCATCCAGATCCAGCTTACAGGATGAAGAAAGGCTCTGTCCGGTATTCTAGACTGCTACTAAACGAGCTGTGTTTATCTCCTAATCCGGTCGTCCGTTCTGTTCATCCCGTCTGCCCTGCCCATCCGGCTCACTTAGCCTGCCTGCCGGGAGCCTAACCCGTTTATCTTCCTCGCTCGTTTCTGTCGCTTAGGCCTGTCTTAGCCCACTCTCATCTACCCCTTTTTTTCAGTGTAACTACTTACTAATATGGTCAGAAAGCAAGGCAATCTTTAGAATCTTGTATCAGCTAAGCAGGGTATTCAGAGCACCGTCCATCCGAAACCACGGCGACTGAATAAGGTCCTTTTGAGAAGTTTAGACAATCACCAAAGGAAAGTTCCCAATAGAGAAGCGGTGCAATCACGATCCGATCCTTCTTCTCCACGGCGAAGAGTAGCTGCCATGTGGACCCCGACGCGAAAGATAGAGGCAGCGTGATACCTAGCAGTTCACTGGAGCCGATCATCTGTCTCGGTCGCAGGATCTGTGCCGATTTCTAGACGAAGAGCTGCGCCTTGGCCACGTCCTCAAAGCTGTCCTTCTTCTAAGTCTTGATGCCCACGCTGATGAGCGACATGCTCAGCGGGCCGTATTCTGTGTAGTTGATTAACTGGGGAAGAGGCGGGAACTCCTTCTGCTTTATCCCTTTTGTTAGTGGTGAGAAGACGCCGCCGTCATTGGAGAATGCAGGCGATGATGCGGTACAACTGCTGCTGGCCGTGGTGTCTACTGGCCATATCTGGAGCCTACCGGCGTTGTGGGCAGCACTCTCAATCTCCCCATCGTTAATGCTCATGAAGTGATCCACCATCTTGGCCTCAAGGCTAATCCCATTACAGACGCGTTGTGGTACGCAAGCTGCTGCGATGGTGATTTGTTGTGTTGAAGACACTGATGAGGTATTTGTCGTCGTTCGCCGTCTGACTCGTCCGTCACCCTGTCTCTTTCAATAGCAATGGCGCGAAGCTGCGAGTGGACGTGATTTTTGCAGTGCGCCTCGGAAATATCCCTAGCGGGCATTGACTGTCAAGGTAGATAGAGATGGTAGTCGTTGAGATGGATACTGGACCACTTTGGGGGCTAGTGTTGGGGTGATATGATACAACGCAATGCAATGCTTGGTGAGTGCCGGTGGGTAAATGATTGATGTGCAAGTACGAAGCCAATCGATCGCTAGCAACAGAATTGAGGAGGTTGGCGGCGCAGGTCACGTGCAAGAGCCGGGAGAGTGGCAATATGATGACTTTCAGAGGCTTCTGGGGAAAGCGAAGAGAGAAAGGAGGGAAGAGGGAAGAGGGAACTTGTAGGTGAATGAATTGACATGAGACTTCTTACAGAAGGGACAGCACGTCTGTCCGCTTTGATCTGGGAACCCTGGCCATCCTTATGTCTACAATACAGTACGAGCTTGGGGCCTGTCAGTATCACATTGAAAGATATGACAACCGGATGGGCAGAACAATAGTTGAATTTGCCACCCATCCGTTGCCACTACATTCCACCATCTTCAGTTGCCTTTACGAAATCTCCGATAGCCCCTCGCTAGTGCAGCGACAACCCCACTGACAGGAAGAAGCCACCACGATGTCGTCGTGTCTACAGGTGCCTTTATACCCTCCTTTACCAACTTGACTCGTGCCTCGAACACGTCATCAGCCCTGCTTCGCAGCTCGGCCACATGGGCGGCCCTCCGTACCTTGTAGGCTTCGACATAGCCACAGATACTGCCCTGCACCAGCCTATAGTCTTCTGCCGTCAAGACCTGCTTGTCCTGCAGAAGTCGGCGGTTCACAAGAACAAGGTCCCAAATCTCAACCAAGACGCCACACTCGGCGCAGTCGGGGAACATGGACCGCTTATCGTCCAAAGATGTATCGCAGTAGACGTGGTCAGGACCCCATCTGCGGCAGGTTCCATAGGCATGGTAGAACTTGGAGAGATACGTGATGCGAGCGCAGGGCCCCTTTTCTGTCACGCGACAGGGCTGGCCGATAAAACATCCGCGGTGGGAGGGATCCGTAGCGTCCCAGGCCTCCGGAGAGGGGGCGTACTGTCGTAATATAGCAACGGGGTCTCGAACAGGAGGGCCGCCACCGCCGTACTCGGGGTCCTCGGCATCCTCGACCCGGCTATCTATCCAGGCCGTCCCGATGACGGAGTCGGTGACATGATCGGCATGCTGGACAGGCGAAAACATTTCTAAAGCCAGGATACGGTGGTGGATTAAACGGGAACTAGTATTTCCCAACGAAAAGCGCGAATACGTTGGTAGGATGAACAGGGTATCTTTGGGGAACTGGCTGGTTTTTCTTTCTTCACGTCTATATAGCCCGTTGGCTACGCAATACTTATATATGTCGGAGTGTTGGCCTTGCCGTGCACGCGTACGCTCGAAGCGTTTTCTCTTTTCTTTTCTTTTCCTCCCGTTATCTCCCTCGACAGAGAGCGGAGGTCGGCCCGTAGTGCGGAAGCGATGACCTGCAGCCCATGTCGACGTCGTCACAATGCAAAGGCCCCGCCGATGTGCAGGCGAGAGTCGAAGGAGACAATATGCCAACATCCTCTTCGGACTATTATACGCGCCAGCCCCTCGATCCGAGCCCGTTCGGAATATGCGAGCTGCGCGTCCTCTCCCCCAGCCAGATGAGATTGGCTCAGAATGGCGGTGACCGATAAGAGACGCCCGCGTATTGGCGCCGGGATGTAGGGATATGCTTTCAATCATGTCGCTAATATCAATTCCTGGCAACTTCTCCGCACTTTGCTGGTGTGATTGTGCGACAACAAGAATGAGGTACAATGTACGGATATGGAGTACTCTAACACAAAGGTGGATCCACATTTGCCAGCTGGATTGTGAACGTACCCCAGCTGACAAATGTGTTGCCTCAAGGGTCAAATGCACGTGCCATCGGACGTAGACTTTACCCATTTCGGCCCGGTGGATCGTGAGAGTACAATTTTCCTGGCTTGGGGTGGTTGGTGTGATAGATGATAAGAGGGAGCGAGGATGGACTAGATTTCCAGATTGCATTGTTATGTTAAACACACTGTGACAAGACAAAAGGGACCACAATGCCACGCTGACACACCAATTGCACCTTATCTCTTAGGCACAAAAGAAAAAACAGACAAACAAAACAAACGGGCGACAGCAGATGAAATGGAGCGTGGGGGTTCGACTCGAAGGTACATGGTCCCAAGGGAGTTGCTTGAGGTACGGACAGGTACATGCCGGCCTAGACCTAGATACCTACAGGTACGTGCTAAGTCAAGGAAGGCACAGTACCCATGCAGGGATACCCAGATACCTGCCTTCTTTATAAAACAGATACAAGTAAGGCAAAGGAATTTAAATATACCTTATAACTACTTCTTAGTGCCTACACTATATAGTTATTT
>MU846515.1:0-19405 GCA_030867225.1 Colletotrichum caudatum
ACATCAAGATATAATATGACATCTTCTATGTCTGTCTTGTATATTTACACACCGACATATGGCTCAGCTTCCACATTCAACTCAGACGTCGTTGACACAACCCTCCACTTCCTCTGTTCTGACATATTTGATGTACTGACGATGGAAAGTGAAAGCGATATGCACCACTGACAGCGGCCCCTCTTTCTCAACAAAGATGCTTGGGTAACTTAACTCTCAATTCGTCTTCTGAATGGAGTTGTTCGTCATGCAATAGCCATCTCCTTCCTCAGGCACCCTTTCCTTCCATGTCAAACCATCATCGCTGGAAATTGCAATGGTCAAAGTTTTCCGTGGTGTTCCCCAGATGGAACCCTTTCCGTTGACAGAAGCCTGATTTGGGCGTGTGTCGTTTTCCGGTGTAATGTCGTCGTAAAGCCCTTCCCTCTTTGCCATTTCAGCTTCGGCCGCAGACCGGTTGAAGACAACAATGAGATTTCCTGACGGTAGACGTGCGGCACAAATACCGCTATTAGGATTTGGTAGAATGTTTGGCTTCGGAGGAGCCCTATTCAGGCCATTAGAAGAGACTGAGCGGTAGATACTGTCTGCCCAACAACTGCGGAAAAAGGCAATATATTGGCAGCCCTCCTTCGTTTGGGGGGGACAATGTTCATGTGGACGCATCCCAAGCTCTCCGGAACCACAATCCCTTCCCATGTCTGGCCATCATTAAGGGAGAAATAGACAGCAGATATGTCGTTGTTACCAATCCATCTCTGGCCAGGTGTTGTGCGGCAATAAAAAACCGGAAGAACCCAGGTTCCATCGCCAAGGACTACGAGAGGTTGGCGCACAAACGCACCGGTAATGCCCCCAAAGGGAAACCGTGGTTCTGACCAAGTGAAACCGTTGTCCCTTGATATGAGAGCCATGATGAATGCACCGTCTTGGTTGCCGGCATCTTGAGAGGTATGAAAAAGCCAGATGTCTCCTGTTTTTGGTGCTCGGAAAAGAACCGGATTCTGACAACTGCGATTGACGTCGGATGAGACCTTTTCGGGTGCAGACTAAGTGGTTGAGTCAGGTTCTTGACGAGATAGCCAGATACTGATATCCGGAAGGCCTTCTTAAGAACCTCCAAACCATGCGCAAAGCAGGGTCTGATCGGGGAGTTGGGGAATGTTGGAGGCGTGGGACTGGACAGTTGCAGCAGGGATAGCGGCGGTGAGAGACATAGTAGAGGAATCGTTTAGCCTTGAGCTAAATAGCGAGTAATAGTATTATCTACGAAATGAAAAGCACTAGTCCTTCAGTCCAACCTCATGAGGATTAAAAAAAACTTGTATTTCGTTCAAGTGATGTTAGGCGTGGATGCATTATTGTTGGTTTTTGCTACCCCTCATCTGCCGTTCTCCCTTGTCAGTCAGTGCCCAGTGTAATCTCCGGCCTGCCCCACTCACATCAAGATATCGGGCACTGTTGGGCAACCCCTGTGCTGCCAGCACGTCGGGTGGCTTCGGCTAGGTTTGCTCACCGAATTTCCTAGTTTGCCTAGTATCTACTGATAGAACTGTCATGAGGGGTCAATGAAGCGATACGCAAGCGGGCGTTCAGTTCCAAGAGTGAAGCCAAGGCACCAGTTAGCGATGGTTCGTGGTTACGGGATTTTCTCCGAGAAAGACTTTTACATTACCATAGCTCGTCTTGCAGATCTGGATCGAGATGGGTTGTGGGTTACGCGGGGTAGTTCGGCACCTGAATCACTCCCCTTGCGGATTACTGGGGCTTTGCGGGAGAGAAGCTAGTCAGTCTACGCAGATATATGATACGGCTCGAGTGACTCACGTTTTACTTCGGAGGTTGAACGCTGTTGATCAACTTCTCCTAGTTGGAAAAAAGACAATAATACAGCAAGCACAACAAATAGCTCAGCAGCAAAGCCATCAAAATGGGTGGCGGAACTTCCATATGGGCTTCTCCTGAATGGAAGAAGGACTCTAGAGAAATCTTCAACTCCAAACTCCTCCATCTGGGCATCACAATCGCTTTTGCTGGCTGCTCTTACGGATTTAACCAAGGAAATATCGGAGGCGTCATGATGTTTTCATCGTTTCGGAAAGCCATTGGTTTTGACACCATAAGCGAAGCTGAAGCAAACACAAGAGGTGTGGAACATCACAGCCAATGGCTTGTAAAAAGCTGATAGTTGGCATAGAAAGAAACATGGCGGCTATGCGTAAGAGATGTTGATGCCGAGTTTGATGATATCTTATTCTAATTAAGTACTCAATCATAGTGGCGGCCGGTGGAACTGCAGGTCCTTTACTAGTAGCTCCGTTATCCGACTTCCTCGGCAAGAAGAAAGCTGTAACCGTTATGGCAGGCCTGTTTCTTGTTGGCTGTTCAATGCAAGAGGTTCCCAACTTAGAAGTTCTTTACGCCGGGAGACTACTAGCTGGAGTAGCCATCGGAGCAACCTCAATGGTAAGTAAACAGCAAGTAAAGACACGGCTTCATTATAAGTTGACCCTCAATCACAAGAGCTTGCCCCACAATATCTTGCGGAAAACTCACCAAAGTCGGACAGAGGCTCTCTCACCACATCTTACAACTTGATGATTATACCGGCACTAGCGGTTGCCTTCTGGGTCATTTGTACAGTTTAATGCACCCTACCTACGGCACTGTCTGTAAAATCACATATGGGTATGAAGTACTAACTATCCAATACAGACGCAGTAAGACTGTGGCCCGAAAAGGACCTCAACAACAACAACAAGTCTTGGCAATTAGCCCTGAGTCTCATTTCAAAGGGGAAAACAGAACAGGGCTTGAGAAATCTGTGCAAGCTCAGGGGTTTGCCTGCAGATCACACGTGTGACCGTCAAGAGTACATGGAAAGTCTGGCTCAAGCAGAGGCAGAGCAGAAGACGGAAAAGGGTATTCCAACTCCATGTTTCTTTGTGCAGGTTATTATCTCTAACAATATTGATTACGGCTACATTGTTGTCGTCAAACATACCTCCACCAATGCAAGCAATCGCCGACGACTTTTCTTGCCGTTATGCTCTTTTTGTTTCACAAGCTCACTGGGCCTTTTCAAACTTGTATCCCTTGTCGCTGACACAGGATAAAATCTTTGCGATGATTGGAGTTCCGGCAGGCTCTAGCTCACTTCTAACCACTGGAGTGTACGGCATGGTCAAGCTAGCGACTACCACCATCTCTACGTAACAGTTATTGTGGATCGCGTTGGCCGCTGGCTCCCCCTCATGATCGGCGCCACCATCCAGGCAACGTTGATGCTTTACATTGGCCGCTTTCCTCGGTTCTCCAAAGTTGAGCCTGGCCCTCATTTTGCTGTAGTTTAGGGCTTGACGATTGATGAATCGAATGGGATTCATCTTTACGCATTCGGCTGGTCATTCGGCCAATCCATCGCTCCGTATGTGGTTGCTGCTGAGATATTTCCTTCCAGGCTTCGGTCAGTATGTATGTCTCGCTGTCTTTTCACGAACTAGATTATCAATTATGGCATTACTTCAGCAACTCTTCATATGCTATCAAAAATGAAGCACGGCACTTTCCTGTTCTTCGTCTTGATGACCTACATCGGCGTGATTCTTGTCTTCTTTTGCCTTCCAGAACTGAAGGGCCGTAGCATTGAGTCTATGGATGATTTATTTGCAAATTCCCTTTGGACTGTGTTTCAAAGCGCTTATCCTACTGAGGATGAAAAGATTCGACATGATGTTCGAGAACAGCTGCATCAAGAGGATGATAAAACCGCGCCGCAATGTCCACTATTGAGGACAGCGGTAAACGAGCTTAGGCAGGCCAGAGGCAAGGTTTGAACTAGGAGATTGCCGATAATGTATTTGAGTCATGAGTACCTATAGTAGGATTACTGCTGGAATTAACTTAGTATCTATTGGTCAGTATTCTTATCATCACCTAACCCCACTAGTTACTGAGTCATGAGAGGTGTCACTCTGTGACATTTCAGGTTAAAGCGAGAGAATCGGTATGTCAAGATAACGGGGAACAAGACGCGTGTTAAGGAGTGGCTGCTGTTTTCCCTTGGCCTTTTAACTTTGAAGATCAATTCCTGCGTGAGGCACATTACCTCTAAGGGAGTGTGTGAAATAGTAAAAACAAGATGACGACCGCGTCTCCGCTGTTGCGGGGAAGAGATTTCTAATTACATATATCGACATGGATGCTAGAGCAAAACAGGCAAATGCCCCAGAAAAAAATGAGCTTAGGAATTCCGTTATCTCTCCCTACAGTCCACTCATTATGCGTGGACCGCCTCTAGGTCCCTCTTTTTCCTTTTGACATCCAGAACCCCATGCGTCGCCTGTGCCATCGGTTACGCCTAACGCGCCAGATATCGTCATTCGGGGTTATGTGTGCATATTCCATGGAGGGCCAAGCCGAGAATGCGGTGGTATCGACCTCGCAGTCGGAAACAACGCGACGTCGAAAGGGCTCCAAACACGATAAAACAGGGTGTCTGACTTGCCGATATCGGTATGAACCCATGAATCCTTGTCCTCGAGGCCATTCTTTCGTTGCTAATCTGACATGCTGCGACCCAGGAGGAAGAAATGTGTCGAAAACACCTTTCCAACATGTGGTTCTTGTGCTCGCCTGAACTTGAAGTGTGTTCGGTCGTCAACTCGCGATGTTGTGCCAACGACCTGGGTTGGTCAGAAGCAGCCCTTCAAGCAAACAGAACCAACGTCGACAACTTCCAATGTGCCCGAATCGTCATCTTCTTTCCCACTGTGCTCGCCAACGCCCACTGGAGACCATGCCGAACCCCCTCAAAAACGTCAGGTCATGCGATACTATATCACAGTCTTGTGCCATTACCTGACGGCAAGTGAACAGTTCAACTCGTTCCTATCGGGTAAGTCTTGTGTTTAACTCGGAGTCACCCCTTTGGTTTGATTCGTATTCCCTGACCTCTGGCTAACTGAACCTAACCAGCCTTTCTTCCCATGGCCATGGAGTCAAATGTCCTATATGACGCCCTGGTAGCATTCGCTTCGGGACATTTGTCTCTTTCCAACAAATCTTACAGAGTGACTGCCCTTAAGGCTCACTCAACGGCCATCAGCAATTTTGCAACGGCCCTGAGCGCGCCCCAGCCGCATATCACATGGTATGAGACACAAGCGGCAACGTGTCTTGCCTTTGTTATAGGAGAAGTCTCCAGGGGCGATAATCATGGGTGGTCTACTCATCTCCATGGAGCGAAGTTGCTCATCGAATCGGCTGCCGTCAATACAAGCACGGGTGTGGTGTTACGCGGTCCAGATGTCTTCAAGAAGAGTTCCGAAGGACAGTGGATTCTTCGAAATTTTGCATATCATGACATTATCGGAAGCGTCACGCTACGTAGACGGCCGCTACTTGACTGCAGCTATTTGGATGGCATCACAGATGTTGTTGATACATACCTAGGCGTCGCCACAGACCTACTCCGTCACGTTGCAACGCTTGGCGTTCTTGACGAGGAGACAAAGCTTGAACCCGAACTTGCAGCTGAGGATACATCAAAAAGAAAAGCACTCTTCCATGTCACATGCATTAAAGTCGAGCAAGACTTGCAGCACTGGCAATGCCGGCATGATGCTCCCCCAGAACTTGCTGCTATGGCATACGCTTTCAGGAGCGCGGTTTTAATAATACTGTACCGACTCATTCGGGATCGACTCGCCTCTGAGTGCGATGGCAAGGGTGAAAGATTTGCCGCTACGGGATGGGACATACTGCCGACGAAGATTCGTACCCAGGTATCGAATATCTTGAGGCATGTCTCGGATATATCCATTGGCTCCCATACCGAATCGGCTATCCTGTTTCCACTTTTTCTTGCTGGTAGCGAGGCTACGGAGGACGGGCACATGGATGCCGTCCGAGTTCGCTTGCAGATGACGCTGCAAAAGCGTCAATTTCAGAACATTGCACGTTCTTTGACTATCTTGGAAGACTTATGGCAAAGAAGACAGGCTGCGGGTGGAGGACGGGTAGATTGGACAGACATACTGGATGAGACCGGAGAACATCTTCTCTTGACGTAGTTCAATGACATCTAGTTTCTCCAGCTGTAAACGGTCCACACACCAAACCGCTTGGCCGAACTTCGACGATAGCCTCCTTTCAAACCTGCTGATTATGTTCTTGCTTAGAACTCGATCAAAAATCTTATCGGACAGACAAAACCCTATTCTAGTATTCTAGACCGCACTTACCCCGCCTTAGGCCGATATCGGACGATACGCCAGATACGCTGTGCAGATGCCCGTGGCATGCATTGAACCCACTTGCAATGCTTTCCGATCCTCAGAGCTATTTAATCGGGCAAAACATTGTAAAGGGCTGATACATTCCAATATCGTTTCCCCAGTGTATACCCTTTTGACCCCCGATCCTACCTTTGCAGGCCTCGATAAGCGCTGAAATGGCTTCTAACCCACAAGGGGTCGCCGAGACCGTCTCGAAAAGCAGCCCTGAAAGCAAGCTCGCGACTGAAGCAACCGAAAAGGCGGCTCCTGCTACCAGTGCTGTTCTATATCGCTCGCTCAAGGTTCTGCCGCCGCAAGTCGTCTCAGCAAATGGAAACCATTTGACGTTTTCCGATGGCCGGACCATCCTTGATACAACGTGTGGTGCTGCCGTTGCATGCATAGGCATGAGCAACGAGCGAGTCAAAAAAGCAATGGTTGAGCAGATTGACAAGTTTGCTTATTGCAATTCTACTTTCTTTGGTCATGAAATCGGCGAACAGCTGGCGGCTGAGTTGATCCAAGGCACTGGGGGTGCTATGTCGAAAGCCTTTATCATGTGCTCTGGTAAGAAATGAGCGCAGGCTTTCTTTTTGAAATAAAAACTGCTGACAGGTTGCCTCAGGCTCTGAGGCCATGGAGGCTGCAATGAAAATGGCGCGGCAATACTACTTGGAGCTAACCCCTCAACAGCCCAAACGTGTTAACTTCATTGCCAGGGAAGGCTCGTATCACGGGACGACTCTCGGCTCGCTTTCAATGAGTGGCCATGTAGCTCGGCGGAGTCTCTTTTTAGATCTTCTGCTTCCCAACGTCGCCAGGGTATCGGCATGTAATGCGTATCGTGGAATGCTGGAAGGCCAAACCACGGAAGAATACGTTGCGCAGCTAGCGGACGAGCTGGACCGCAAGTTTCAAGAACTGGGACCTGACACAGTGTGCGCATTTGTTGCTGAGCCCGTCGTTGGCGCCGTAGGACCTACCACAACATTTTTTTCACAGAGATTGCTCGTGCTAACCTCTTGATATAGACTCTGGGGTGTGTCCCAGCTGTCCCTGGATACTTCAAGGCGATGAAGAGTGTTTGCGAGAAATACGGCGCCCTTCTCATTTTGGACGGTTAGGGTCTCCTGAGCGAGTGCTTTCAAATGAAACTGCTAACCTATTCTCAGAGGTCATGTCTGGAATGGGTCGTTCAGGAACGTTGCACGCGTGGGAGCAAGAAGGTGTGGTGCCTGACATAGAGACAATTGCGAAAGGACTTGGGGGCGGTTACGCACCTATGGCTGGTATGCTCATCAACCACCGCGTAGCCGATACTCTCAAGGATGGATCTGGGTGGGTTTCTACCGGAATTGGCCGTGCAGGAATACTGCTAACCACAAGATTTCAAGCGCTTTCTCTCATGGACACACCTATCAAGGCCACCCTGTGGGGTGTGCTGCAGCCTTGGAGGTGCAGCGCATTATCCGGGAAGAGAACCTGGTCGTAAATGTTCGTGAGCAGGGAATACTCCTCGAAAAGCTCTTGCGGGAGCATTTGAGTGATCACCCCTATGTTGGAGATATCAGAGGAAAAGGCCTCTTCTGGGGAGTAAGTCAACGAATGGACTTCCTTATGAGAAAGCGCGGGTCAATTAACCAAGTCGTGTTTACAGATTGAATTTGTCCACGACAAAAAGAGCAAAGAGCCGTTCCCACGGTCAGCAGATATAGCTAACAAAATCCATCTCATTGGATTGGACCAGTTTGGAATAAGTCTTTTCCCTGGTAATGGGACGATGGACGGAACTCTGGGCGATCACATTCTTCTCGCACCAGCTTACACAAGCACCAGCGAAGATATCGAGTATATTGCCGCGAGGACCAGAGACGCCGTTCATCGAGCGTTTGAAGAGCTTGATGCCAGTGCTGGAGCTTCTACCTGATTGGAATTGACAGAGGAATGTCCATGACGAAGATGATTGCATGTTGCAATAGTAAAGGGCTTTGTGGATAACGACATTATGCGTTGCTTCCTATCTATAGACTCACAGGCTTTAGGTTGGTAATCATGCATTTTCATGCTTGATCAAAATTGAAGGCCTTTTTGTTGAGGGGTTCAACCATACTGGGATCAGTCAGTTGGTCGGCGAATGTCCTGGTTGAGCGTTCGAGTAAGGGGGGGCAACTTAGTGAGATGGATACAACAACCTTCTTGGTATGTCATTACGCTTGAAAGATTCCCAAGTCCGTTACATGCAAACATCCGGCTCTCAACATCTCTTCTTCTGCGCATATTACATAACGGTATAATAATAGTTTATAAGGGCCACCCAGCATGTCTGAGTCATTGGTTTGGCAGTAAATGAAAACCTAGACTGAAGTTGTGACAATATAGTAAGTAAAATTTAACACAGATTTCTTAAAAGCCATACTAAATTAATACACATGGACTACAAGTCAGCATTGTTCCACCGACGCAATAATTATCCGCCTAGCTACTAGTTAGCTCGTTCTAGACTAAAATCCATACCATTTAATCCTGATATCACTGTCACTTACTATGTATAGTGTGGAGTAAGTCCGACGCTGATGTGTTCTGTCATTACTCAGATCGCTGTAAGTCGTCCTTTTATTGTTGTCATCGTTGTTGTTGTATCTTACGCCGGGCCATTCCTGTAGAGGGAAAAAGGCGCCCGAGGTGACTAACGTCAGTAATGATGATATACACAATGTTACAATATGTCTAGCCGTCCCCTTGTTGCATATATGCCAAGCACCCATCACCCATTTCCAAGATCTTGACTAGAATTGCTCTACACTGTAAAGTCCTGAGGGCTCTTCAGCATCCAGGGCCACATGAGTCATCCTCAAACACCCTTATTGAGGACACTGGGGGTCTTCCTTGAGGCTTCTCACTCAACTTCCTAGGCGGAATCACCACCGTTATAAAATCCCTTCAGACGTATAAGAGGAACAATAGGTAACTTCTGTGACAAGTGTGAACCTCATAGAACATTCTTTGCCCCTCAATCAGAATGAAAGCTTACATAGACTGGTGTGCAGAAAAACAGGACTTCTTTATTTATTTAGCCACCGATTAATTCAATTCATTGAAACAGGACTGTCAAGTCAAGCCCATGTATGTATTAGCGACGCTTCGTCTAGATAAAGTTGTCCTTAAAGCAACATTGCCAGGGTCGGCTACCCAATCATAGGTGGGCAAGAAACAGGTTGGCGATTTGTGGGGCGCGTGCAACCAAGCAAACGATTCAGAACTTCCAGAAGTAACATCGCCTCCTATCGCCCACAGGCTTGATCTCACTTAGTACAGGCAATGGACACATAGGTCAGCAGGTAGATCAGACTCCACATCAATGCATGGACGATGCTCAGTACGGTAACTCATGGTTTGGACCAATATTCATGACCCATGAAATGAGACTTGCCAAGGTAAATTGACGAAGACACCAGCTGTTGGTTGCGGAAATCTCTAGTTATCATCTGTGTGGACCTCTATCAAACAAAGCAAACATCATCAATTAGGGCGGGAAATTACAGATGCATACTTATCTGTCTTGACACAATTTACAGTAACAGTTGACTTTCTTTTCTTTAACCTTGGGACAACTAAACTTCATAGTGGTTCATTTTCAGAAGAGGACTTGCAGGTTGAGTGCTGCTTGATTTACAAGCGGTTTAGTATATGAGTCAAAAGAAAAGACTAGGCAGGTGAAGATTTGCATGTTATTATGCCAACTATTACTATGAGCTTTGTATCTTCCAATATGGTTGCCATAGCAGTACTCAGCGCAAAGACAGACGCCGACGATGAAACCTGTAAGAGCTTTCTGTCAAGTGTTAAATGAGCTGTAACTCATGCCATAGACAAAAGTCTCGAGGACACATGCGACGGATGAGCCCTTCAGACACCACACTCAGAATTTACTCGCAAGTAGAGAGAGCTCACAACGAGGTCCCTCTGAGAAATTACAACACGATTAGGGCGTATATGGCGGCACATCCAAACCAAGCTGGGCCGCAGATACAAGCATACAAGAAAATGAAGCAAGTTCGGGTTTCGGTCACACTCACAAGCTTTTCTAAGCCTGAGGCCTCACTTACTAAATTATGAACTCACCCCATATCGTCGAGCTGCGGCGTTACTCTGCATTCGGTTCTTTGCTTTGATAGGAGACTCCGTCGGGAGAATGTTTGAGAAAAATTAGCAGTAGACTGAGAAAGACTAGCCTGTCAAGAGTTCCCATGAGATAGTGCATGGTCGGTAGGCTTTTGGCTTGGAAGCTTTCACGTGCTTGGGGTTCCTGTTGGGATTTAGACAAAAACTGCCCCAACTTTGTTGATAGCTGCTAACTTGTTTTGCAGGGTCAACCGTTGGCCATGGTCGAACTCGCTTTCGCTACCAAAGTCTAACCCGTACAGATACAACGAACTGAGAAGGGTTAAAATGTTATTTCATAACTTCTATCCATAGTTAAGTTGACTTTTTGAAAGTACCTGAAGAGCGTTGACCTGAGAAGTGGCACGTTTGTTAATCTTTGCGATAGGCCATCTTCCTAACATCGTACCAAGTATGCAGACATTTTTAGGCATCAAGGCATGTATTGGAGGGTATGCTAAGGTTTCAATATTAAGTCGCGAACTATCCAATCTCATTGTCACCAAATCAAGGCTTTCAGATCCCATTTTCACGCCATCGCGGAAATCCTACAATGTGTGGATGCCAATACCACTGGAGTGACTGGCGTCTATTCTGGTCTCATATATTTTAGAGATCAGATCATCGGTGACCAAGGGCCCAAGCCCATATCTAGGCCCCAAAGCCACAAGGGGTATAAGACGCCAAGTCCGAGACCTTGTTTCGACGTTCGCGACTAAAGTCTCACTGCCTCGGCGGTGTAGGTGTCTTATATAATGGAAAGAGCATGCACCCCTATGCCTCAGCCCTTAACATCGAGTATGCCGTTTCAGCAGATCTATCTAGGAACTGCACTGGCCACAAGGTGAGCAGCTAAAGGATAACAATCCTGCCCCCGGCGTCTACTTGCCGAAACTTTTTCGAGTGCTCATTTCTGTTTGGGTCCATCATGATGAACGCAAAACTTACCGATGCAGACGAGCATACCCGATCGACGGAATCTCTCATTATCTATGACCCGCCTCTATTCTAGGGTCATGTGCGATATTTATCAAATGGCGGTCTGGACCAGCCACTTGGATTTCATCAATTGCGAACATTGGTCCTCTTGACTAGGCCCTGAGTTATTGCAAGCTATTATAATATTAGCTGGTCGTATCGCTCACTGGCCAAGGATTCCAGGTCTATTTCGCAGAATTAGAGCAAGGGAATGCCGACATCCAGTCAGAGATAACTTTCACTGCCCGCCTCCTTGAGCCCTCCAAGCCGTGCAACCAATCCAAGCGCCTTGCTCCAATTAGTCATTGCACCTCGAATGAGGATATCCCGGCAATCTCGATTGCGAAAGCGTAGATCATCCTCCACTTTAGGGGGTTTCTTACAGATCTGAGGTGTAGGCATCGGTTGGACCAAAGGCTGTTGCTGTCCCCCCCAACCTCCAGCATGACCTGCAGCGACCAGCCACACCATCTCGAGTCAACCCAAGCCAGCAAACTGAAATTCCAAGAAAACTTGGTCGGAGGCTGTGAAGAGGGTGGGAAGCTCGAAACCTAGTGTCATGATGACTAACTACATGGCACAATCCGTCTGCCACTGGTGTACCCGCTTAGAAGAAGATGTGTCGTGGCAATAGTGGAAACCCTACAATAACCTGACAACCAGCCACAAGATCAGCCATCGTGTGGCAGCAAGTGAGGAAGCTCTCGTAGCATATAAAGATTGCTAGCAACTTACGGAGGTTATTCCGGCATCTTACTCACAGCTCAATGAGCTCTGCCATGATCATCATCCGTTGGCCCCTTCATCCTGTCTCTCGAAGTGCCGAGAGGACTGGAGAAAGGGGCTGTGGCATCCGTTTTGCCGATTGGGACCCGTGTATATCCAGCCTTCCGGGTGGGGAAATGCCGTCTCGTTGTTAGCCTAATATCAATATTCACGGGTATATGACAATGGGCCTGTGACAGATGGAGACAGCGCACGTGTTGGAGGAGACCACGGGAACGAACATGGCTAAAGGTTGAACCTACCCAACCCCCTCGACTCTTTCGCCCGTAGACATGACGTCTCTCGGCCACATTCCTTCCACACAGAAGAGCACAAAACTAGGATACCTGCGCTTTACTCTGTCACAGTGAAGCTGTCAACTGCAGGGGATGCCAGACAATTTGAGAAAATTTGCCCACAAGCTTTCCCTCACTACAATGGAAAACACCTTGCCTCAAGAAATAGCATTGGGCAAATGTCTCTCCAACTTGGACTAGTAGATGCAAGAACAATGAAAGGACAGGATGTTGCTTCCTGCTTATGTAGCACGGGGGGTCGGGTGAGTCTGGTCACAGCCACATTACCACCCCAGTGAGCATCATTGAATTATTCAGTCAGCGTTGGTCGCCAGATATCTGGCACCCATAAACTTCTCCGACTTAATTTGTGACCTGACACTTATACGTTGGATGTTGAAACTTGGTGTCCTCAGTCTTAATGTTCTCCATTCTGCACTTCTGTGAACAAACACCGAGAGATTTCAACCAGATACAGGCCCGACAGAGACATGTTAGCTGGGTGAAGGGAAACATTCTTGAGAGGCAAGTCCCACCTCATGTTTTCGGCTCCATCCAATGTGCTTCTCATCTGAGCCACGCCGGTATCGCATATCTCAACTCTATCTCAACGTAAACCCCGTCTTCCGTTCAAAAATTGTCTACTTCGGCGTATAAATGGCATCGACATAATTGCGCAATCGCCTCTCGGACCTCTTTTTAGAGTTGTTCGACCATCTGCATCAAGGGTCAATCAGAAATCAACTACAAAGCCAAAATGATACAGTACTACGTCGTTCCAAACCATCACTGTCGAATATCCTCCGCACATACCAGCCTACATGATTCAGCTCAATACTGCCGGTGACAGGCGACACGCTTCTCACCTCAGGCCATGATTTATCTCAGTGGCAATGGAGACGACCCTCAGTGCATATATCTGGAGTTGCTGATGGGTGTTCTGGAATGGTGACTGGCGTCTCCCGATCCCTCCAGGATCCCATAAAAACAGACGCAATCGGGAAGCTGTCCCGCAAGGATACTGCAGTCGACGTGTCAAAAGAATGGCGCATTGGTGGCTTGGGTCTCTCGTGTTGAAACGGCGATTATCCCAGCTATCTCTGTACGTTAAGATTTGGGTTGAGTCCAACCACACTCACACAGACGCCACAATGCCTCATTCGCCTCAAAGTCGGAGCTCGTTTCACCCAGTGCCATATTCCCTGTAGACATGGGTTGATGTGTTCTCATCACACCGACCCGGATTTGACGTCATCACCCTAGGATCATGGCTTAAAGACCTTCCATATCCTCTCACAATGTACGCTGTCGCCGTTGTTTCTTGCAAGCTAGACCCGACTACGGCACTCGGTCGCATGAGATCAACACTGGGATAGCCCATGGATATCTCACTGAGCTACTTGTTGCCTCTTGACCACTTACGCCCGCGAATCCGGCGACCCCCGCGGGTCTAGGGCATGCAGGCGACAACGAGGCTCAACGGTACCTTGTTCAACCCTGGATCCCACCACTGCCACTTCCGCAGTCCAACGTCCCCGCGGTCCCTGTCGAAACTAAGTTAGTGGCTGATCAGACGGAGGGGACAATGGCCTAACTAACCGAAGATGCGGTGACGTCGAGCAAGTGGGAGGCTGGTCGGGCGCTCCATTTGAGTTTGAATGGAGGATATATTAGGGGTTCGGACATATTGGGGGCCCTCTCTCCGATCTCTAGCCGGTTTGGACACCAGATGACAAAAATCAACTCTTTTATAGATATCTCCCAGCGCCTGTATTCGAGACGGCGCATTTAACACCTCAAGTCTCCCTTCTCTCCATAACATCCCCGTCCTCGCCTCTACGCCTGACACCTGAATTCGAACGAATCATGTCAGGAGACCAGACAGGTAACCTGAAAGCCAACGAGGGCCAGCCCTCGCCGGTATCACCAGCAACAGCAGTCGACCCTCACGGGTACGAGGAAGAGAATCCGGTACAATCCAAATTCGTATCACATTCCCAACAACACTCAAGAGGGGGTTCCCGATCAAACCGTCGCGCAAACACCAATACAGGACGTGGGGGAAGAGACTCCGTTGAGGATCCTTTGCCTACCGGCAACTCAACCAAGTCCAACCGTCCTCTAAGAGACGGCGGCCGCTTCGACTACGACGAGGATTCGGACACTGATCGGTATTGGGGGTCCAACGATCGCCACCCAGACTACAGTGGTGGTCGTG
Source organism: Colletotrichum caudatum (assembly GCA_030867225.1). NCBI lineage: Eukaryota > Fungi > Ascomycota > Sordariomycetes > Glomerellales > Glomerellaceae > Colletotrichum > Colletotrichum caudatum. The sequence continues at coordinate 14,697 of MU846515.1, forward strand.
CACCTCGCACTCGCCCACCTCGCGCACACCTTAACCGTCCTCAACCTTACCTCAACTACGATACGCAGACGGACATCAAGGACTACTACGAGGAGACTCGGTCATACGAGCCTGGTGACTACGGTGGCAGACCCCCATCTCGCAGAATGTACGACGAAGAAGTGGTGGGCTACCCCCGCAGCGGTGTTGCTGTCCGCAGCACCAACGGCGACCAAGCTCGCATCGACTGGCACAACCTATCCAGAGAAGAGAAGGCGCAGGTCATGCGCTTGCCCCTGACCCAGTGGATGAACTCGGACTTGAAGAACCACTTCGTCGCCAGCCTCGGTGAGCTTGTCGGCACGACAATGTTCCTCTTTTTCGCCTTCGCCGGAACGGAGGTCGCCAACATCAAGCCGGCTGGCAGTACCACCTCTGTCATGAACGCCGGTACCCTGCTCTACATCTCCATCAGCTTTGGCTTTTCTCTTATGGTCAATGTCTGGATCTTCTTCCGTATCAGCGGTGGCCTGTTCAATCCGGCCGTCACGCTCGGCATGTACCTCGTCAAAGCCATCAACGCAGCCCGTGCGATCTATCTGCTCATCGCCCAGCTCCTGGGAGGAATGCTGGCGTCAGTCATTGTCAGGTTTCTGTTCCCAGAGAACTTCGACGTTCGCACAAAATTAAGCGGCGGCGCCACTCTGGTTCAGGGTGTTTTCATCGAGGCTATCTTGACAGCCGAACTGGTTTTCACCATTTTCATGCTCGCCAAAGAGAAACACAGAGCCACTTTCATCGCTCCCGTCGGTATCGGGTTGACTCTTTTCATCGCAGAGATGGTCGGCGTCCAGTTTACTGGAGGCTCACTCAACCCCGCTCGAAGCTTTGGGCCCTGCGTCATCACGGCAACATTCGAGCCGGAACACTGGATTTACTGTAAGCTCAGCTACCATCCGTCCATAAACCCATTTCCGTGTAGGAAGCTAATATTTTCTCAGGGATTGGACCATTCCTTGGCACTATTATCGCTGTCGTCTTCTACAAGTTCATTAAGATCTTGGAGTACGAGATGGCCAACCCGGGCGCCGATGGTGACCCGGAGAACGACCCGACCAAGAACCCCGCGAAGATGGAGGAGCTGCGCTTGGCTCGTACCAGGTCAACGAAGCAGAATTGAAAACAGGCAACTATCTTATCCCACGACAGACACGGCATGCGATAATGAAGAACAACGGACGTGGCTAATGGGGAGTTTGGGGGTAATGATTTCTAATTAAATGCAGCGTTTCACCGGTAAAATGACTTGGAAGTACCAAGGCCTCCCTTCTTTTCGGGAGGAAGGATCAAGATCAGGGTTCAGTTACAGTTTATGAAGAGATACCGCTTGAATACCGGCAAATGAATATAGAAAACGGACCAGAACATAAGAAGAAATGTCCCTCTTGAACTGATCAAAATTCCAACTCTCTAGTTTCCTGCTGATATGACACATATGAACTGATGATGCAAGCGATCTAAAGCCTGTTACTCAACCCTTCTAAGAACGTCTTCTCCTCCTGCGTGATAAACATGTGTTTCGGGATTAGTACCTCCCCTGGTCTCATGATCAACACTGATTCTTCCCTAACCGTGGATTCACTTCCGGTGCTCCGCGCTTCAATCCTGTCGGAAGCAACATCCTCCCTGCTTTCTAGATTGCCTCCACGCCGCTTCCAGGGCGCCCTGCAAGCCCGAAGATCCCCGGGCGACCACCAATATTGCGGAAAGCACCGTTGAACATTGTTAATGACTAATGCGATAACAAGCATGATGACACTGCCAAGCGTAACGATGGGCACCAAAAGCCATCCCAGATGGACGACCCCGTCATCAACCACGGCCAGCAGCGCCGTAGCACCGGCGGGAGGGTGGACGGTCTTCGTAAGCGCCATTACGGTGGTTGCCAGGGCGCAGGACAGGGCCCCTCCCAGCCAACGTATGGACTCGAAATGGGGGCTCAGCTGAAGCAGCTTGTTGACCGCAACCCCTATTACGGCGGAGAGGACTTGGCCGAGAACTGAGTTGCGGGGCTGGGCGAGGGGCGACTCGATCGAATAGAACTCTAAGACGGCGGCCGCACCCTGCGACAGGAAGAGAAAAGCGAGTCAGCGATTGGTCACGTCATGACCGGCGAGAACGCGATGTGGAAGCGGTGTGCCGTCACATGCGAAGCATGAAACGGCTTGGATATTGAGGTCCGGGGCAGAACCCTGTGATGCCCTTCATGATATTCTCGGTGTAGGAGATTTGTGGGTGTTGCGTGGAACTAGGTGTAGGAGAGGTGTGGAATCGCTCGCAACTAGGAAAAAGGGGTTTGGCTTACGAAACTACCCACTATTATGGGCGCACCGTGCTCCCTGAAAATGGGTATTTGTCGAGAGACGATGGCGACGATGGCGACGCCACAGAAGACGCCGATGCAGGCCCATAAGATGGAGACGATATTGCCGACATTGCTGGGCTTGACTTTGCGATAGCCGAAGAAGTGTGCTATGGGATAAGGGAGGCACTCCCATGGCGGATGTGGGATGAATGGGTTCAGGAATCGATCAATATCGAAGTCCCATTCTCTTGGGTTGCAACGCGACATCGGGGATCAGATCTTTGGTGTGTGCCAAGCCCGGGGTAAGACTAGACAATCTAGGGTTGCGGAGCCGCAGTTCGCCTGGGGTGGATGAGAGGGCTGCTCTCCGTCGAAAAATGTGTCAACCCCAAGGGCGATTTCCGTTCTCTTGATCGACCTTATTGATGTAATAAGGTGAGATGAGGGGGACCCGTCTTCTTTTGACTTATAGCTGTCGAGCAAGAAGCGACGCGGAAGCTGGTTGAGGCTAGAGGTCATGAGACAGAAGCCCGCATGTTGCGAGCACGTCGATGACAATCGGTATGCCAAACGTGCGCGCTAGCGACGTGCAACGAACGACGGGAAGATACGTACGGGTCGATCGAGTACTGCCACGCTGATTGGTATTGGGATTCGACTTGACCTTTAACAACCACTTGAAGCCGCGGAGATGCAGTGTCAACAGCGTTCGGCTACCAGTCAGTGTTGGCGTTGGCTGGGGAGTCTCACTTCCTATGTATTGGGTAACAGAAACTCTCAAAGGGGCTTAGGTCCGGGGCCGGACGGAACACCGCCGGGCCCAAGTGGGTTCTAAAACGGCAACTGAAGCATTCCAGTACCAAACTATTATATAATGAATGACAAGTCGTCATCCAGTGACCCGTTTTGGAATTCCCAGACGAGCGGCCCCTGGCATGGGTCAGGCCAAACCATCGTGTTCGCTCGGTTGAGAGTCGGAGAATGCGAAGGTTTGTTTGACGGCTCTCCGCCGCTGTCAATGCTTCTCAACTTCTCCGGACCTCCGGAGGGGACGAGTCAAGGAACATCGGCCGCGCCGTTATTGGAAATGCTTGAGAGACTAAAGGCACTCGTCTCCCCCCCCCCCACTGGTTTATAAAACTGCGCTACCTGTCCATCGATCCGGCTTCCGATCTGGGCATGACAAAACGTTCGCTGCCGAATTGGAGCGGCGTACGGCATTCGGTACATGTAGGTATCCATCTGGTCGCCACGCGTAATCGATTCGGAACCCCTCAATGTGCCTTCAGGTTTTCAGTCAATCCACTCGACTCTCTAGGTGGCGCAAGATAAGCATCCTCAATTGATCAATGTCGGCATGATCGGGGGACCTTCATGCCGGGTGGTGTATGTCGCCAAGACGGATTGCAGCGCATGTGCCAGCAATGCCACGTTACGCCATATTATAGCTTCATTTCTGCTGCCAAAGCCGTTTGAGTTGAGGTACAGTGGCAAGCGCATCAGAATTTCGATCGTGTGTCCCCGAGACACTCAAGGGACGGACTTATTAGTATTTACCGTTATCATCGTTGCGCGGTTGCACTGGCTAGTTTCGTGGTACAGCGTGAGACGTCCTTCCGAAAATGCAACCGGCAATCATTACCGGTGTTGTCGCACGGCAACGGGAGCCGGGTTGAAGCGCAACGGTCTCTTGTTGCTTGGCCTGAAGTGGTCGGTAGCTTGCCTGTGAAGCGGCACTTGGGCCCTGCCGCGACATTTGCGATGGGGCACCATATCAGTAGCACCGTGGTGAATTCTTGTTCGAATTAGACGATGAATTGTCTGCGCTGACAATATTTGCAGCTCAAGCCTTCGATGCTTGCTTATGCGCTCTCATTCTTGAGTTTAGACATGCTATCTCATTATTACTAAGTACCTCTAAAGGAGGCAAGTTGGCCTCATATTTATCAACACTAACACGTCGTCAATCGAAGCCTTGGGGTATGTATATTCCGGTCCTCCCACCGTATGCAGCAAACCACCGCACACAATTCTTTCTATTTACCGCATGTCTATTAGAGAAGCAAAATCCTAATGTTCATTCCTTTCAAATAATCACGAATTAATAATCCCCGCATCTACGAGAATGCCACATGCCGTCTTAGATAATTACCCACTCCTCTGCTGTGTTACGACCCAACAAGTTACCAGCTATGTTGCCCCACCTGACAGGCAGACGATAGGCGGCAGCGGCATTTATACAGATAAGAAAACCAGGGCAGACAGATGACTCCCTAGAAAGGAAGAACTATAGTATAGGTTACGTAGAGATAAGATTATGTAATAAGCGTAGCCTCTTAGCAATAAGCGCTTATTGCTAAGGAAT
>MU846516.1:0-19342 GCA_030867225.1 Colletotrichum caudatum
TTTTTTTGGCTCTTCCAACTTCCCAGATTATCTATTTACGCTGCTTAGTCTGCAGGAAATAGACAAAAAAACCAGCGTGCAATTGAGAAACATTTCATATTTCGTCTCGGATGTGGCCAAGCAAAAAAGCAGTCATGCCAGCTTCGCGTGCTATTCTACGCAAAACGGAACTTCTGCGGACGCAGCCTGTACCAACCCAAGCTGTTCGTATTCGTGTTCACCCCGACCGGGCCAAGGTTCCGGTGATGGAGCCGCTGCATCGACGCTTTCCCCTATCGGTGCGAAAATCGGGTCTCGGCTTACTTGCCGGGGGAACCAACAATCCAGCACCGCACGCCTTGCCAGTAGCTGCTTGTGGATGAAACATGAGGGAAATATACGGGATATTTCCAGGCGCGATGGTGTGAGTCTGTAGGACCAGATCTGTGGGACCGCGCGGATAGATGGTGACGGTCGTCTCGCGGCCGGTGATGATCCCTTTTCGGCGGTGCTAACAAATGAAGCAAAGCTCATCGGTTCGGGGCCTCTGCAACCTTGCAGGGGACTAGACGTATTCGTGTTCGGATGTGTCGATAAGCAGAGGGCTTATCACGTATTCGCTTTGATGCTCTGCGAACATGGGGACAGGAAGGCGATACGCCTGGCTGTAAGTCAGAGGAAGACGGTCTCGAAACTGCTATAAGAAGGGTGGTTCGTGTAGGGGGATTGAGGGAAATCAGTCCGACAACTCCGAGCTTGACTCACTTCTCTCTTGTGCTTTCCATCGCGAGCGATCAATTCAGTGCCACAAGCTCCTTCCAGATCTCCATTGCATTCGAAGACTGTCAACCCTGCCCGCTACGATGGTCGGAACTACCCTCGCAGAGGGGCAAATGCTCTTGGCCCGAGACGCCACGTTCGAGAAGATCCTTCACAAGGACACGACGAAGACCGTTGGCATGTCGGCGATGCTCAAAAAGGACCACGAGGCACAGAAGGCAGCCACGGACGCATACTTTATGCATTGGGACAACAAGAGCGCACAGAAGGAAACAAAAGAAGACCGAGAGGTAAGCGGAAACTTCTGTGGAATGCGGTGACGTTACCCTGTTTGCTCATCACCTCATCGCTACAGGCTCGGACAGCAGACTATGCCTCCCTCACCAGACAGTAAGCATCCGGTATGCTGCGTAAGACGGGGGGTGTCCAAACTAAGCGTACGGGGGGGGGACAGATACTACAACCTCGCGACCGACTTTTACGAATATGGCTTCGGCCAAAGCTTCCACTTCTGTCGTTCAGCAGCCGGCGAGTCTTTCAAGCAGGGCATCGCGAGGCACGAACACTACCTTGCCCACGTGATCGATATCAAGAAGGACATGAAGGTGCTGGACGTCGGGTGCGGCGTTGGCGGGCCGGCTCGCGAGATCGCCAAGTTCACGGGTGCCTATGTTACTGGCATCAACATCAACGAGTACCAGGTGGAGCGGGCGACGCGATATGCCGTCAAAGAGAAGATGGACAAGCAAGTCCACTTCGTGCAGGCCGATTTCATGGTATCACGTTCTGTCTCATGCCGCATGGTCCATGTCGACGGGGGGCGCCTCGCTGACGGTAGACACGCACCAGAACATACCCTTCGAGGACGACACCTTCGACGCCGTCTACGGCATAGAGGCCACCGTCCACGCCCCCTCCCTCGAGGCCGTCTACTCGGAGATCTTCCGCGTCCTCAAGCCCGGCGGCGTCTTCGGCGTCTACGAATGGGTCATGACGGACAAGTACGACGACGCCGACCTCGGCATGCGCAAGATCCGCATCGACATCGAGCAGGGGGACGGCATAGCCAACATGGTCAAGGCCGCCGAGGCGCTGCGCGCGTTCGGCGCCGCCGGCTTCGACGGGGTCCGCCACGAGGACATGGCCGAGCGCCCGGACCCGAGCCCGTGGTACTGGCCCCTCGACGCCGGCAGCTGGAGGCACGCGCAGACGGCCGGCGACCTGCTGTACACGTTCCGCATGACGGGCCTCGGGCGCGTGGTCACGCGCGGGTTTCTCGGGGCCATGGAGGCGTTGAGGCTCGCGCCGCCGGGCGTGACCAAGATGTCGGACAGCCTGTGTGTTGCCGCCGACGCGTTGGTCCTGGGCGGTAAGGAGAAGATCTTTACGCCAATGTACCTCATGGTTGGACGGAAGCCAGTGAAGCAGGAATAAGAACAGTCATCGAGACGCTGCACAATCATCCAATCTATTCAGCATGCATGTAATGGTTTATCCACATACATGGAAAGTAGAGGACTGACGCTGTCGCGGTGTCATCTTGAGTCCAAGGGCAAAAGAAATTATACAACAACAGCAACAACTAACAACAAATCTCTGACCAATGCAAGGAGACAAAAAGGATGGACGATCAGGGAATCGAACCCTGGACCTACCGCATGCTAAGCGGTCATTATACCACTAAACCAATCGCCCATGTTGATGATCTAGCCCGGACTTGAACCGGAGACCTTCAGTGGAACCAGACGAGAGACGATGCTCTGGAGCTGTTAGACTGACGTGATAACCAACTACACCACCAGACCATTTGAATTGTTGAAGTGGGGTGTGCGAGACACGCAATATCTATCAGCAATTTGATGAATGGTGGGGGAGAACGACGAGTCGTGAAGCGAAGGGGGCGGAGCCCTGGCGGCGGTCTGGACCGGTCAGTGGGCCGGACGGACCGGATCAATACCGAGCGGCACGCACGGGTTTGACCGATTGGGCCAAGTCAAGATAGTTAGGTAATTAGCCACAACTCAAACTGTGTTAATGTTAATGCGGTCTCGAGGACTTGGATGGAACCGTCTTATCGGACAAACATCTGTCATGTCTTCCAGCGTCCGGGACCTTCTCCGTGAAGAGGTGTGAGTCTCATCTGTTGGAAGTGGAACTGACGAGACAAAAGAAATGCGTGCTTAGAACCCTCAAATCATGGATCGGGAATCTCGGGCCGCCGGGATCGACACTGGGTCTGCGACGCATGTTCAAGTGAATGCCCGGGATATGTGACAACCCCCGTCAGCTCATCTGCAGTAGTCCAGCCACCATTGACCGTCCTAGACTCACGTTCTCGGCCAAGCGTGCTCTCAACGCCGCGTCGCCCCAACTTCGATGCCGGTGGGGATGGGATTGCTCGTCCACATCTTTGGGAAACCCCCTCTCGCAAGCACCGAGAACCGGGGCCGCGCACGCGGACCGCCCTCGGTCGCCGGTGCTCCAATGTCTGCGCCAAGAGCCTACCAGCGAAGGGACGCGCCGCGTTCAGTGGTGGAAACTCGACGGTCCGGATCGCAGCAGGCCACGGAGTACCATCACGGGCAGCGGAACGTAGGTTACTTTGGGGTCGGGTGTGGTGGACGCGGCCAAAGGGACCGCAGCCTGCTGACGGGGGGAACACCGCCTGAGCCCAGGGTTCCGAACACGGCAAACCGGGTGGCTGTCATTGGCGACGGTCTCTGCAGAGCAGGCAGGGTTCTCCGCATGAGGCCCGTTGAAAGTCGATCGTGACGCGGAAACTCACATGGCTGAAGGCCGTACCACCTTGGAGGTCGCGGGTCGGTTCGGGCGTGGCCCAAATTGCAAGGGTTCTCGGGTGTCCATCTATCGCATTGCTGGCATTTGAATCGTATAAGTAGTTCCGGCCCGCGTTCAAAAGCGAATGGCCTCGTCTCGTCGACCGCCCGATTTCCGTCTTCTTCGCCCCCCCCCCCCTTCCACCCCCGGGTCGTTCCTAGGTATTCTTCATCATGAGAATCAGCGCCCCCGCTCTGCTCTGCGCCCTTGCGAGCCTGGCCAGGGCCAACCCTCTCGACTGGCTCGGAATCGCCTCCTGGGACGTGGAGGGGTTTGCCAATGACAATCCAATCGGCAAGACCACAGGCGGCCGGGGTGGTCCGACCATGACCGTCGAGAGCGTCCCCGAGCTCCAGTCCGCCGTCGTCGGCAGCGATCCAAAGACCGTCGTCCTCAAGGGCGAGTTCGCTCTGCCGGCACTGCTCAGCATCGGCTCCAACAAGAGCCTCGTCGGCCACAAAGACCAGGCGCGCATCACCGGCAAGGGCCTCAACGTCTATAATGCGACCAACGTCATCCTGCAGAACCTCAGGGTCAGCCATGTCCTTGGCAATGACTGCATCACCATCCGCAACTCTACCAGGGTCTGGGTCGACCATAACGAGTTCGCGTCGGACATCTCGCAGGGCCCGGACCTCTACGTATGCGCTCCTCCGGCAAAGCCAGTTTCGGGGGGGGGAGGCCAACAACTGACTCTGAGAAGGACGGCCAGGTCGACATCATCCGGGCCTCGGACTGGGTCACCGTCTCCTGGAACTACTTCCACGACCACTGGAAGTCCTCCCTCGTCGGCAACGACGCCGCGTTCCGCGACCTCGACTTCGGCCGCCTCCACGTCAGCTACCACCACAACCACTGGAGGAACATGGGCACGCGCGGCCCCGCCGGCCGCTTCGGCACGCAGCACGTCTACAGCAACCTGTACGAGGACTTCCTCCACCAGGCCATCCACTCCCGCTCCGACAACCAGGTCCTCGTCGAGGGCAACGTGTTCCGCGGCGAGACGCGCGAGGCTCTCAGCACGTACGGGCTCGTCATCCCGGACGACTCGCCCAACACCTGCGTCTGCGGTGACGAGGAACCCGACGGGTTCGCCAACCTCGGTTCCCGTAAGTCGGGTCCCGCTCCGCCTGTCCACACGAAGCCGCAAAGCTATTAACAAAATCAATAGCCAATGACTGGGGCGATGCCGGTGTCAACATCACCCAAGAGGGTACATTCTTCAAGGCACCTTACGATTTCAAGCTTACGCCTCTGCCCCTTCTCGCCCCAATCGTCAAGCTTGGTGCTGGAGTTGGCCGTATTTAGATCGCCGTTATCGAATATGTACATGGACGAATTTACTTGTTTCCAAAAAAAAAAAAAAAAAAAAAAAAAACTGTGCCACGCAGGGCAAAGACCATGCAATAAACTCCTTCTTTTTGTTTTTCTCCCCCAGTTCATTGACTCTCACATCCGGGATATTGGTTTTCTCATCGCATCTAAACCCTTGAAACCGTAGTCACAATGCGTCTGAGCGCTTTAGCCTGTCTTCGGGGAGTACCTTTGCATTGCCCCTAGGCTGTGCACTGCTTGCGTACGCGCTTTTCGTAAGACCCGTGAAGCTACATACAGTATACACGTGTGTCTGACATCGTCTGAAAAGCTCTGCATGGCTACTATTGCTCAGATGTATGTATAAAAAAACCCGTCAATGATTATCCATCAGACGAATCGCACCGAAAGGCTGCCTAGAGCCCAGTTCAAGGGATGCAACAATTCCGGCCATCATCGGACGTAAACTCTCTTTGCGACCAGCACGGAACCAGTTGCATGGCCAGTGCAACTCTGTAAAACGATGAAAAAGAATTCTACAATTGGCAAATGCCGATATGCAATGAGAACCAGTCAAGTTGGCGTTGTAACCTAGCAGCAGTCCACAGAGTCCAGCCCGGTTTCACGCCTCGCAGGGCGAAACGAACCCCCGCGTGCGTGACTTCAAAAACGCAACTTCTCCACATTGTTCAGCAAAAAGTTGAAACTATCCTGGCGGAAGTCGTCGTCTATGAGATCGGCGCTGTCGGCCCCCATATGCAGCAGCTTGTTGCCGTCCCTCCACTTTGGCCACTTGATCAGGTCGGCCTTGGGGGTGCATTTCCCGCTGCCGCCGGAGCAGTCGTTCGGGTCGAGGTTGTAGGCGAAGTTGAAGTAGTACGCCCGCGTCGCGGCCGCGGCGTAGTTGGGCTTGATGCCGAAGAAGACCTGGAGGAGGTCGGCCCCGTGGAAGGTGCCGAGGACGGGGGTGCCGTAGTCGTAGCTGGCCAGGTAGCTCCAGGTGTCGACCTCTGGCTGGACGGCCTGGGAGATGTTGAAGACGGCCCTGCGAGTGAGGGTGAAGACGGCGTCGCCGAGGATGGCGGCGAGCTGTTTGAACTGGGGGCGGATTTCGTTGAAGATGGAGGTCCCGAAAGGGGATCCCGCCGAGGGCAGCGGGCTGTATGTTGCCACCAGATTCTTAACTTGCTCGGGTGAGGCGTTGTTGAAGTAAAGGGTCGAGAGATAGGTCTCGATGTCGTCCGTGCTGGTGATGTTGGGCTGGAAGAGGGCGAACAGCGTGCCCTCGTCTTCCTGATCTCCCAGAATGAAGGGTACCTTGGGCAGCTTGCCCGAAGTCGCGAACACTTCGGCGCTTGAAGGAACGTTCTTACCGTCTGGTCGTGGTAGGTATGACAGGGCGACTGAAGAATAGCTTAGCAAAGCTGGCACGGAGTTTGCCGCTTTTCTCATGTCCTGCAAGTATCGGGGTCAGCAGCGTGCACAAGACAAGCACGTTGGGTAATACTGCGTCTTACATCATACGAAAGGCCTCGGAGACACTTCAACCGATCCGTCGCCCCGGAGCATCCTGCAGCAGACAGCACCTGCTCATAGACTTTGGTGGCTTTGGGACAGTCCATAGGATCGGTAGGTACCGCCGATCCCGAGTTCATGATGGCGCCGCGGAAGAGTGGCTTTCCGTTCCATGTGATGTTGCCGTTGAACAGAGTGAGCTGGCTGAAGATCGAGATGGCCCCGGCAGATTCTCCCCAAAGTGTAACTTTGCCAGGGTCGCCGCTGGAGATTTCTAGGTGTTAGTGCTGTGAAACACGCCGAGGTAGATGACGAGGACAGTGGCGGGTGCTTGGTCTCATCCAGTCCAGCCGGCCCACTTGGTCCGGCTTCTTCTCGTCAACATCAAGACAGGTATCATTGGCCTCGAAAGGTCCGGTATGACTCACCCAAAGCTGGCAATGTTGTCCTGGACCCATTCCAACCCCATTCTCTGGTCTAGAAGTCCCGCGTTGGAGCTTCCTTCATCCATCAGGTCCTTGCCCGGCATGAACCCGAAGCCTCCGACACGATAGTTGACAGCCACGAATATGAAAGGCTTGCCTATTTCCATGCCTTCTGCGACGAGGCCAACGCCGTTATACATTGACGTGCTTCCCAACTCGAACCCGCCGCCAAATATCCAGTACATCACCGGGAGCCTGTCCCCTTCTTTCGTCCCGGCCGGCCGCTGTACGTTTATCGTCAAGCAGTCCTCTTGTCCGACAGCCAGGTTCTGGATTATGGGGAGGTTGAGTACTGTGTCAAGGAGGTCTGGGGGAATCAGAGGCGAGCCGAAATCAGGAGGTATGGCGAATTGCGGGCATGACTCCGGTTGATCGTTGGTGGCGTCAAAGTCCCCGAGGGGTTCCATAAGGCGTACCGGAGGCTTAAATCTCAAATCTCCAATGGGAGGCTTTGCATATGGAATCCCCATAAATGATTCGACCTCGCCGGCATGAAGCCCGAGGAAGCCTTTAGTGGTGCCCTTCAGGTTGGCCGGGGGCGACTTGATGGTTACCCGAGGAGTTCCGCCGTCTCTCCTCCATGGCGCACCGCATGCCAGTGTAAATAAAGAGACTAAAGTAAGTGTCGAGGAAAGCATCATCGGAGAGGACATGTAACGAAGAAGGAGGACTGACATCCAGTGTATTCTTTCTCGCAGTGTCACGGGCACGATGGGAGCGAAGAACAGCCGTGATGATGGCCTTGAGCTGACTTATGAGGCCGGTCATTCCCACCCTCTCTCGGAACGAATGGCGGGAGAATGATATCATATTGACTTGAGCAACAACCCAATTTCATCGACCACGTTTGAGTCTATCAAGCTAGCTTAATCAATAACGGATGAACAGGGCTGGATGGTCGGGGTTTCTCGCAACGGTGTCCCAAAGCAGAAGTTCCGAGGCTGTACAGATTCACATGATTTAGTCAGAGAGGACGAAAAGCAGTTCGCACGAGGAATTCGGCCGGCTGTTCAGTGAAAAACTCCTGCCAAAAGCCGGCAACGACGTCGCAAATGTTGGGCCGGCAGGTGTCATGCACGTCCGTATTCGGACGAGCGCAGCCCAGGGTATCCTTCTTGTCAGATGATAGAGCTGGCTGATCAGTCTCGATCGATTGTGATCGAGCGGCTTACTGCCGATGTTTTGTAACGAGGCCGGTACGGGCCAGGCCAGGTAAAAAGCCAATACCCTACGGCGGCTCATTGCACGAGATATCAGACGGGAGGTGCTTCAGGAGCCAGTCCCACCCCCCCAAGCTCGTGTTCGGCACCACATGCCAAAGGGAAATCCCGGACGAAATCCTTGAAAAGAGTTTGGCTATGTTAGCGAGCTCTGGGCACTGTTTTGGGGGAGTTTGCGTTTGCTAACTTCCCGCGGCCACCACATGGATCTCTTCTACTGTTCAGGCACGGAGAGGATCAATATGCTGATGAAAACTTCCGATTGGCTTTTCTGTTCTTCTAGACCTATCCAGAAGCTTCCCCAGTGGCATCGTCCTGCGTTCTCACGTGTGGCCTGAGATGGCCTTGGGCTGATATAGTTCCTCCAAGTACTTCTCCTCTTCATCAGTCAGAGCCTTTCCATCCGCAGAGATGGCTTGGTCAATCCGCTCGACACTGCTGAAGCCAATGATGGGGCTCGTGATGCGCTTGTTGATCCATGCGAGAGCCACGTGGGCCATGGGCCAGTCTCGCTTCTCCGCGATTTCCTGCACACGCTTTATAATGGTGAGATCCGGCTCGACCGTCCCATGGCTCCCGGGCTGGCTCTCCTTCTCGCCCTTGCTACGGGTAGTGGAACCAAAGTCTTTCGGAGGTCGGGCTAAATGACCGCGGCCTGATGGAAACCCCGAGTCAGTACGGCCTCGAAGCGGGGCTGACGGGTATAGACTTACACAGCGGAGCCCAAGGGATGAGTCCTACTCCCGTAGCATTGCAAAAGCGGTTCATTTCCCTCTCCTCCTCGCGGTACAGGAGGTTGTACTGGTTTTGCATGCTCACAAACTTGGTCCAGCCGTTCTTCTCCGCCACGAACTGCATCTGGGCGAACTGCGTTCCCCACATGCTGCTCGCGCCGATGTATCGTACTTTGCCCGTCTGAACGAGATCGTGCAGTGCCTTCATCGTCTCTTCAATGGGGGTGCTTGGGTCGAACCGGTGGATCTGGAGGAGGTCGATGTACGGGGTATCGAGCCGCTTCAAAGACGCCTCGACCTGGTTGAAGATGGCGCCTCGCGACAAGCCCCACTGGTTCTGGTAGTCTTTCGATCTTTGCACTTCATCGCGGTATTGGAAGTGGCGAGTCTCTGTATGCTCGACTGGTTAATGACTAGGCCCCCAAGCAAGTTGCGTCCTGACAATACATGCCTGGATCCTCGCCGACGGCAAAGAAACACTTGGTCAAGATGACGACCTTTTCGCGCGGAATGTTGTACTTCTTCAGGGCCTTGCCGATGGTGACCTCAGACGCCCCGTTGGAGTAGACATTGGCCGTGTCCCAGGTATTCAGTCCGCGGTCGTATGCCGCCTTTAGAAGAGGAAGAGCCTGAGTAACCGCACCGTTAGCAGAGCAGATGACTGGCATCGACAGCGAGCAAACAGGCATACTTCGTCTTCATTTAGTGCCCAGCCCAGAGTGCGGGAGTCACCAAAGCTCATGCACCCAAAGATGGGGACCGAAACGCGTAGCCCGGAAGTGCCGAGCTGACGGTACTCAACCTTTGTGTCCTCAAGTCCCTCCTTGAGGCGTGCGGGGAGCTCCTTGGATGCCATTATTGCCGATGCTGTCTGCTGACCGGGTGTGCGACAAGACTTGGGGGATATCACTGCAATTTGTTTTGATGAACTCGCGAGGTCTTTTTTGAAGAACTTCGCAGTAGGCAGAGTGACAGGTAAAACACTGCGGAGAGATGGAGTTATAATCAGCCACCCTGACAGCTTAAACGTCATGGAACTCGATCGCGACACAGCGAGGAGGGGTCACAGCACAAGTCGTCATTGGGGCCAAAAGACACCAGAGCTTCCCCGCACGGCGCTGCGCGGATCGTCCGTAGCCCCCCCCCCCCCCCCGAACACAGATGCAGTTTGCCGGCGGCCAGTGCATCCGGTCGGAGCTGGCCGCCGCAGCAGTGTCTTGTATGGAGTTGTCCTGGTGTGTGATTGGTAAAGGACATGATGTACCGCTCATGAATCGGAATTAACGGACACAAACTCCGCCATCGCAATGCAGCTTGTATGCGGTTCAAAACAATGATCCCGTCCGTGCCGGTCATGACGTGTAAAAGTGGCCTCTCTTGCAGGAGGTGCATGTCGAATGACACCCGGAAGGTTCACGGAAGATGGCTCAGGCGGGATATTATTGAATAGAATTGCGTTTGCGACCTTTTTCATACTCTAAGGCTGATGTTGGGAGTATAGCAAAAATGTTTAGTCGATAGAGCGTATGCTCTTGGGGGGGTGGGGGGTAGTGCCAATCTATACATCAATGGGCCGGTATTTGTTCCACAGCCTATTGCAGTTAACGGCACTCTTATCTTGAAGTTATCTAGATTGACATATGCTGCTGTTGGTTGTGTGATTTAGCGTTCCGCGGTCTTATTCTTGACGGCACATCGGCAGCTTGATGCAGTTGAATTTGACTCTAAGTTTGTCCCCCCCCCCCCTTTTTGGCATGCATGTGTTGTTTGCCTTAACTTATCAGTAGAGCAGAGCGTCTAAGGGGGTGTACAGAAAAAGCGGTTGGTTATTTGCATCTAGCTATAAAGTGTGACAGAGTTGTGCTGAATTGGACCGTGTCTGACCGAAAAAACCACGCTTCACGGTCTTCGTACTCACAAACATTATAGAGTCGTCAGAAAAGTTTGAACCACACGATGAGGTTGGGATGCGAGAACATGATCCTTTGCACCAATAACCAATTGACTGCGACTGACTCAGGCGGGGGGTGTGTTTGGGTGGCTACTACGTCTAGTAGGGCCACCCTAGCAATGTCGTGGTCACTGGTGGAACTTGGTGGGCGCCGTGAGATGAGAATACTCAATCATTGGGTGAACGGACCAACTGACCGAATGTACGAGTTTTTCACGGTGCCGTTGTGTGTGGTGTCGTAGTCCCGAACGTTAGGGTTCCGTCTGCATGATGAGAATTACGCCCGCAACCTCCACGGCCTTGCCTATTATCCGATCCTCCAATCCCGATAACTCACTTCACTTATTGCAATTAAGAGCGGATCACAATAGACGGCATTGAAATATCAAAAGACTATACTTGCTCGGTTAAACAAACATTTTCATGTCGAAACTGCGAGACAGCTACGGCCTAAAATGACGCACCAGACGAGCGGAAACACGGTCTTGCTCACCGAACAAGAAGCACAACGCATTCGGACCACTGTTCAAGAGACGCGAAGACAATGCTTGGAGCGCAAGGGAAACGCGAGGGAGTTCAGAGATGCCCACGCCTCAGTCAGCCAGGCCACTGGCACCTCTCTCATGATGGACATGGGCAGCATGACTGGGCAAGGTCAGAGGGACACACTCCCAGCTCTCGGTGTTGGGCAGACCTACCCGCCAAGCACAGCATCCCTCGAGGCCTTGGAGCCCATGAAGTTCAGTGAGCTCCAGATGGACACTCACCACCGCGGCCGTTCACTCATCGTGAAGCGTGCCAACCGTTGTCCGGTAGTGACCCTCGCGGCCCGGTCGTGGACTGTAGTGCAAGATGACGAAGGAAAGGAGACTGAGCGGTTGGAAATTTGCCTCCATAAGACAACCGATGGCCGAGATACTCTAGAGTCGGCACGGCGATATATCATCAAGGAGCCTTACTTCACACTGACAGAGGATGGCGAAGCCACACTTCGAATCGACCATCCCTCAGACCTGATTGTGTGCCAGGAAGAGGTCGTGAAGGGCAGCTCCGCCCAAGTCGAAGATGCGGTCAAAGCAGAAGAATTGGCGAAAAAGTGCAAAGACAAGGGCAACGCTGCGCTCCAGAAGAAGGATCTACCGCTCACTCGCGAAAGCTACACTCAAGGGCTCCGTCTCGCCAGACAAGAAGCTGTCCAGACGACAAATCCCGATTTGGCCCGGGACATTGCTCGCAACAGGGCTCATGTCCACTTGCTGATGGACCGACAAGATGAAGCCATCGCAGACGCCGAAGCGTCTCTGATCGGCGCAGATGACCAACGATCCAAGGAGCTCGACAGCAAAGCCTACTTCCGCGCCGGCAGCGGTGCGTACAACCTGGGCCAGTATCAGCAGGCCAAAGAGTATTTCGAAAAGGCCAAGGCGCTTGCACCCGAGGAGAAGGGCGCGGCGATATACCTGCGGAAGATCGAGATGCGCTTGCGTGAGCAAGTGAGAGGAGACCATGACCTGCGGAAGCTCCGGACCAACCTCTCCCGAGCTTCTCCGCGGGCCGATGCCGCCAGCTTCACCGGCAAGACTGAAGTCAAGAGCAGTACGGGACGAGGCCGTGGCTTGTTTGCGACCTGCGACGTCGCCGCTGGGGAGATCGTCATGGTTGAGAAGGCCTTCTGCGTGGTCTGGGGCCACGAGAGCGACGTCTTGACGGCAATGACGTACGACGTCCGTGACGACAAGATCAGAGTAGCGCCCGTGGGCTTGACCAAGGCCATTACACAGAGGCTCTTGAGAAACCCGTCCCAGATCGATAGAGTAATGGACCTCTACGGCGACTACCAAGGCCAAGGCCAAGGCGAAGCGCCGACCAAGACCGACGAGGGCCCTGTCGTCGACGTGTTCCGGGTCCACGACATCGTCTCGCGCAACGCCTTCGGCCCCGGCGGCCAGTACGGCGAGGAGGGCGCAAGGAATGCGAGCACGGGTCTCTGGGTCTGGGCTGCCTACATCAACCACTCCTGCGTCGCCAACGCCAAGAAGGAGTACGCCGGTGACTTGATGGTGTTGCGCGCCCTGCGCCCCATCAAGAAGGGCGAGGAGGTCTTCCACAGCTACGACGAGTCGGCCGACTACGAGGCGAGGCAAAGGGCTCTGACGACGACCTGGGGCTTCGAGTGCAGCTGCGCGCTCTGCGCGGCCGAGAGGGACGACGACGAAAGGCTGCGGCAGAAGCGCAGGAGCCTGGCGAACGACGCCGACGACTTCGTCAGCACGATGCATTGGGCAAACGCCAAGCGGATCTTGATCTCCAAGGCCCAGCGCCTCGCGCGAGAGATCGACGCCACGTACGACGACAAGAAGTACCAAGGTCTGCCTCGCTTGGCTTCGGAAAGAATCCGGGAATGGCTTGCAAAAGCGACCCCTCTCAAGTCATGACACACTGAAAGTAGATTCGCACAATAGACCCCTTTCCAGCCCTATGATAGCCATTATACAGCGGGAGGCTGGGAAGAAACCCGCTTGCTCGTCGGTTTACAAATGTGCCGTAAAAGACTCCGGACCGCTTGTGCGTGCTGTTGTTTCTTTCCCCGAGCATGATAAGACAGAGAAAGTCATGGATCGGATTCTTGCTCAACAGTTGTTTTCCACGACACTGCCCAACGATTAGCCCGCCATCCCGGAGCCCTCGCCCGCGGTACAGACTCACCATTTCTTGCGCTGGCACCTCCCGGTGACAGGACTAGGATACTCCCCCGACTTGGGCTCACACTTCACAGTCTCCCCGCCTGTACAAGTGGCGCCTAGGAAATCGCCCCATTGCGCGAACGTAGCCGAGTAGTCGCCCCCCATTGCATTCCAGGCTCGCCATATGCGGAAGCCGCCGCTGAAAGTTGACAAACCCTCCGCGCAGCTTCCTCGGCCTTCGTCGGTGGGCGAGTTGCTCTCCCAGCTTGCGCAGTCGGGGCCCATTATGCCTACGAGCCCAAGGCTCGCCACGTTGTACGCTTCGTCGGCGTTTGGGGCGCAGACAGAGAGCTGGCAGTATACTTGGTTACAGCCCGATGCACACGCCATCTGGCACCGGAGCAACACTAGAAGGAGCGCAAACCTTGGCCTACAATGAGCTTGGATGACATGGACAAAATGATTGGAGACTTTACTTACACGCTGTTTTCTACTATGCTCGAAGCCATGGCGTAGTCAACGTCAAGCGGAGAGTACGGGCCTCCTAGGATAGTGGGTTTTCGAGGCCTGAGATCGGCCAGGTTTCTACTGCGTGATAGAGCGTTGTTATGACAAAGAATTCAAATAAGACTGTATGTTTCTGCAGTGACGTAGAACTGTGTCTCGCAAACCTACAGGTTAGCTGTAGGGCTGGCTATTCTTGTCTATGCTGCAGTCTTGCCCAATATGCCGCCATGTGGTGATGGTCTCAGGGCGACACTAGGGTAATATGCGCGGCCATGGTGGGATTTGGACCTCTTAAAGTGTTTCAAGAATACCAACTGTCAACGCTTGCCGGTATCCCGATTTACATCATACTCGGAATACATATAGACGGAATTCCCTGTTTTTAAAAATCTTCCAGTGCTGGCCACTGGCAGAAACACGTGCATGCAAATTCTGTTCCCGTCGCTCTGTTTAATATTAGCATCGGATCCTCAACACTGCGTTACAATATATACATACCCATGTTAATCTTAGTCAAACAGCCGTGACAACCGACGCAGAGCCCCCCGTCTGGCCTGTGCTTCTTA
This sequence comes from Colletotrichum caudatum, assembly GCA_030867225.1. Classification (NCBI taxonomy): domain Eukaryota; kingdom Fungi; phylum Ascomycota; class Sordariomycetes; order Glomerellales; family Glomerellaceae; genus Colletotrichum; species Colletotrichum caudatum. The sequence goes on from MU846516.1 coordinate 14,574, forward strand.
GCGGCGCCAATGTCGTTGGACAAGCGGCACACGTGCTTCGTTGACGATACCCAAACCCTGGCACTGGCGATCCAGGATTGGGGGCAAGTGGGTAGGTAGGCTGTGTGTGTGAAAGCGATGGGTCTGGTCTCATAGGGGTATTCCGTTACGAACAGTCCATCTTACGGCCAAAGGACGCCAACCCTCTCGATAGGAATTATATGTCTTGGCCTTTATTTCATCCGTTGTAATGGTATTGTTGTTCATCAACAGCGACCAACCTTGATCAACTCCAGCTACAGCTTGGCCTTTTTGAAAACGATGCGCGTCCCCGTATCGTTCTTATTACTCTTCACCAGGACTTTTGCATTCCCAACCACACGTTGGGTTCGTCGAGATACGGATTGGGAAGACGTGAAGTGTTCTGATCCCAACATCACCGATGCCAAAGTTCAGGCCAACCTGAGATGGGCGGCAGCGGACACAAACGCCTCATGGGAAGAGGCTTTAGAAGCGTGGAGAGAATACAATCCTGGAGACGGTGAGGTCAAACTCAAGTTTCCGGCTTTCATCAGCGACTTTTACGGCGGGCCGGAGGGATGGAACTGCCAGGATCCCGTGAACACCCCATGTTCAACAACAGTCAAATGCGAAGACACCAAGCATCCAGCCGGGTAAGTTATTACGCGCATACCAAGAATGTTTCCATGGGGCATTTTCTAACTTTTGCCAGTTTTCTCCTTCTCAACTCTTTTTCTAGGTTACACGACGTGCGTAATCGGCCAGGACATCCCAACGCCGCTGCAGCTGACACGAGTTGGGCGCACAGGTCTACCACAAATACCACGAAGCGCTACAAGATGCCCAGATCAGCATTTTATCCGCAATGGGGGACTTCACCAATGTCTTCGCCCCCCAACTCAAAACCGAAGACCAAACCGCGTTCGTGAAGACCTTGTTGGATGTGTTGCAGTTCGGCATAGGAGTCGCGTCGGCTGGTTTATGGAACATCGGTGAGTATGGATGATGATGTTAGACCGCAGTGGAGCAGACATACTGACGTGGGAAAGTTATCAAAAACGCCGCGATATTTGCCACTTCAGCCTTTCTCAGTTTCGCCAAGGACAGCTTCAACAGCGCAATCTCGTCATCTCTCGCTCTGAGCAAGGACAACCTGAAAGCGTGAGTGGCATCATACCGGCAACCGAAGACCGTGCTCGAAGCCGAGATACTAACCACGACGAACGCAGTGCCAAGGATGCCGCAAGTGTGCAGAATGACCTAACTTCTACTTTGGGTGCCTTATTCGACTACTGGAAGAAGACGCAATCTGACTTCCTGTCGGAGATATTCTCCGGGTCAAACCAGACAACCATAAACATGCTGGACTCGTTGATAAGGGACGGCATGATGAACATGGTGCCCGTCGACGTGAACCTGTCGGACATGGTGAAAGTTGTCCAGACCATCATATTTGGGCAGATGATTCCCGCAGCTTGGGCAAATGCGCCAGCTGGATTTACGCCGTTCGTGCTGTAAGTTGAGGTCCATCAAATCTCTCTGTGCATCCTAATCGTGGGATCTGGTCTATGAAAGCTGGCTGACGTCGTTCGGTCTGTAGTAAAACGGGCGACGCGTGCTCACCCACCATGCCCAAAACGCTACACCCATACATGACGCAAGAGACGCACGAGAAGGCGGGTGTCTGCTGGCTCGGAAACCAGTTCTATGTGCTGACCGTTGGGTCGGTTAATGTCGATGTTCAAGGGGACACCCCTGGTCTTCCCGACTCAGACCCGCCCTTTCAGGCACTCTCAGGCGGCACGCACGACGTGCTTGATGGCACGCATTGGGGTGGCATCACCCTGGAAGACATGGTCATCAGCTCGTACACCGGCTATCTGATGAACGGCAACCGAAACGGCTACAACATAACCATGGACGATAGTCAGGGGGCTGTTGACCAGCTGATGTTCGCGAGAGGCGTACAAACACCCGGCTTCTTTTCGCTCCCGGTCTGCACAAGTCTCTGGAATACATTGATGCAGATAGCAGGAAGCGCAAACACTAGGGAACACTATCCTTGCGGCGTTGTTGTCGAGAGAACCAACCCGCCAAGTTAGTGATGTCAGGACCTGGCTCAAGATCATCAAGTGGTAGCCCACCCAGATCAGTACTTGGTTTTGATATCGTGTCACGAAACGAATGATGAGACTCACGACTTGCTCCACCGAAGTCAATTTTCTTCGGTTCTATATACCCCCCTTGTCAAGATGTAATAGCTAGACTTGTATAATGTAATGAAAAGTTTTACAGGAATGCCAAGACGGCGCTTGAGATACCGCCGGGATATCGTCAGATGTATTCAAACCACGAAAACGAAATGGCTGCATCTCCACCGAGGAAACTTCTTGTCTTGGTTCTTGAAACCAAGCCCCTCAGCCGCGGGCGTACGCCATCAAAGGAGGCTCGGCAACCAGCTTGGGAAGATACCCCAGAAGGCGGATCGCGGCAGGGACAATCGTCCCGGCAGTAGCGACACCGTCTTCGAACGAAAGACCGGGTGCGATGACGTCTTTGCAAACCTCGTTCAGGTTGATGTTGCTAACCTGCGCCGGGCCCCGTCCTCTCTGGAGAGCATCTTTGATCAACGCCGCCGTCAGAGGGTTGAAGAGCATGGTGGCATGGCCGTAAAAGCCGCCGGCCGGTCTTCCTGCGCAGACGGACTGGACCTCGATGTTGGTGACGCCGACACGGCGGGCATCGTTGAGAAACGCAGAGGCGATTGTGCCTTGCATGGGCTCGACAACCTCGTCCAGGGCAGTGTGGAACGTCGTGGTCGGCACATAGGCGTCGGCCCCACCGCGAGCGCGGAGAGTGTTGATGAACTGAGATGTGTATTGCTGCTGGATGACGGAAGGGTCGCAGGGGGCGTTCGGGGCACCATCGCCGGGAGAGAGGCACAGACCGTTGGCGAGAACAGTGCCGTGGAAATCAGGCGAGACCGGGAAGAAGTTGGTGACGACGCCGCGAGTCGAGGGCCAGAATGTGAATGCCCATTGCGTGTCGAGGCCGCCTTGGGACCAGGAGATGATGCTACTGTTTTGGCTGCTGACGCCGTTGATGTAGTTGATGGCGTAGGCAACGTATTCCGAGTTGGTTTGGGCGTCCGCCAGAAGAGCACCGGGAATGTTCAGCCAGACCGGGTCGGCGTAAGGAACGTTCGAGAGAAGCTTCAGGAGATTCGGGCTGAAAGTCTCTCCGCCATAGGTGCCGGTTCCGGGAATGAAAATGACGGGCGGTTTCTGGCCGTAGGTAAAGGTCTGCGGAATGTAGATGGCCTGTCGCAACTGAGCCTCGGAGAGTGTGTAGGGGGCATCGGCAGCATCTTTTCGAGGCCAGATAGGTTTGACCGGCGTCCGGATATTGTTGCTGGTGGTGGAGTCGATAGGACTGATGGGAGCAATGAGCTTGTTGGTAAGGTCCGAACCACCCAAGATACCGGTGCCGAGGAGCCCTTGAAAGCTGGAAAGGAGCCCGCTTGGAGCGATGCCCATGCCGACCTGCTTTTGTACTTTGTCGAAGAAGTTACCAGCTCCACCCGTGTTCCAGATAGCCCCCAACTTCGATTGAAGCTCAGCCGCGTTTTGAACTCCGGCGCCCGCTGCGGGTTTCGTCCCAACGATACCGGTCAGGCATTCGGCGTAGTTGGCGGGGAGAGACAATTGCTCTGTCACGACTCCGACTCCCGCACCGATGGGGTCAAGAACACCGCCGGCGGAGTCAAGAAGGCCACTGGCGGGGTCGAGAAGACCGGTGGGAGCGGCGTCTGCATCCTGCAGAAGGAGCACAACCACCGCGAATCGTTGGAGTGAAAGACGCATCCTGTACAGATATTAACGAAGAGCACGGATCGAGAATCAAGATGAAGGAAACCAAAAGATTGAAATTCAGGAAAGCGAAGGAAGAGAAACCAGTACCAAAGCTGCTGACTTGGAGGCCACAACCATGATTTCCAAGCGGACCTTCAGCACTCTTTATAATATAAGACACGGCATATAACGCGTTTTTCCCGTTCTTCTTTTGCGTCGCACAATGCAACGCACGCACATCTTCGTCTCGCCGAAGCTACCGACCGGGCCAGCCGTTGGAACAGACTTGTACGAGTCTTAGCTTCTTGATACTGAATCGGGCCTATTGAAAGCTATCTGTCGATCATCAAACTAAGCTAGTCAATTGCCGGTACGGAGCTATTAGATCCCTTTTGAGACTCTTTAGTTCTTCTCGCTAGTACTGTGCATTGGGCATACCTTTCCGGAGCGCTGCTTGTATTGCTGCAATCCTAGTCGCGAGGACGTTAGCACGGGAGCTAAGAGCTTCCTGTCCCTACCATCCTAACCGTCCCAAAGCGCCGCGCCCAGACGACGAGACGGTATCCTCCTGGTCGTGCGATGGAACTTCTCCGTTGAAGCCTTACATAGCACGTGGGAACGGTGAGTGACTTTGTTCTGTCAAAGCGACACCGACAGATGCTAAGAGCTATGAAAGATGGAACTTTGTTGGAAACTATTTGTCTGCCGCTGCTAACACTTAGCAGCGTTACCAAAGCTCCAACAGAACGGGTTCATGTATTATATGTCAGGATATTGGCAGTTGCTTCTCCCACCGGGCCTTCCTAGTTAGTCAGCTAGATTAGCATTTGTTCGCTATTATAGTAGGGCAGGGAATCAGGCTATCTTTTAAGCAAATTGCTGAGGATAGAAGGGCTGATCAGGGATAAAAGGGATCAG
>MU846517.1:0-19199 GCA_030867225.1 Colletotrichum caudatum
AGTGTAGTGGGGTGGGGAATCGGGCTATCTTTTTAGCGATTACTGAGGATAGACAGGCCGATCGGAGATAAAAGGAGCAGACTTAGACTGATCGAGAAAGGGGGGATTTCTCGATCATCACTCAATCACACACTTATTTTGGCCGAACTAGATCCTTTCTATGATTTCTATCGATCGTGATAACACAAGAAACCCGGGAGTTTCTACTCCTCTGATCAGAGGAAGCATCTTGTATTGCTTGTGTGGGTAGTGGTGTTTCTCTTTGGGATCACCGCACCGCATAAGTCCTTCCTACCCTACACACTTTCACCAGTCTAGCCTTTTCTAGACGTTAAGTCTAGAGGAAGATTATTAAATTGCTGAGATGCCATGGTTTAAATAGTTGAAACTCCTCAATGTGTAGGAAAGGTCAGACAAACATCCGACGTCTTGACACACGAACCTAGTAGGGTTGAGTAGATGTTGAATTCAAATTAAGTAGAATTGCATCATTTGGAATATGAGACTTCTGTTATGCGTGGGTACCATCCACCAGATTATTCAGTAATAGTATGCTTCAGCTTCGCGTGGGGTTTTGTAAAGTCTTACTGTTTGAGTTTTATCTCATTTGGTTCTGACCTATCAGCTAATAGGTACTTAAGAGCCGAAACATCTGACTCACAGCTTGCTATCTCCAATGATCAGCACAAACCGAAAACATCATAATCTCTTCCCTTCTCAATAAAGATGATAAAACATAACATCCCATCATATCACTGAATATCATCATCAGGTGGCAGAAAACAAGAGAGCAAGAGTCAATAATGCGCTGGATCAAGGAGATAATTAACTTTGCCGCTGTCAGGACTGACGCCGAAGATGAATCAACACAGTTCACCACTTGCCTCCACGCTGAAAATGACGCTCCAGACAAGAAGAAGACTTCAAAAGCACCATACTCTTACGGCAGGTGGCTGTATCTCATCCTAGAGTCACAAAACCTTTCACCTGACCTTCTTCAGAAAGTCGCTCTCACCCACTCCCAAGCCCGCTTACTCTACAATGCATGCAAGGCATCAATACAGAACAATCGGGCTAACCTGGTGGTGGCCGAAGGCCTTGACGAGGAAATAGCACCAGCCTTCTCAGCTCTTCAGTTCCCACCCGAAGGTCTCTTCGCCCACCTTAATGCCTGCTCGCCCAAGGACGGTGCCCAGGCGGTACCCGGGAAGGTGTCGCTTCGCTCGGCAGCTGAGATCATTCTTCACCTCGTCACCTCGGGTCGCTGGCGCACAGCGCCCGCGGACTGCCTCAACGCATTGATACCGGTTGGGGTTTTCTTCTTGCCATTTGATAAGCACATGTCCTCCGAACGGAAATTCCTCCTGCTCTATCGACCTGAGGACTGCAGAATCACTGGCATCAGCCAGTATTCCTGGCACAAACGGTGGCGTCACGCCTGTTTGTCAGGAGATGAATAGGACAGAATCATCGTGAAGTTTGTCTTGGAAGCGCAGAAGCTTGGGCGTAAATTCTGGCAGATTCAAAAGGAAAAGACAAGACAGGCAGACTACTAATTGGGCAAGGCATATCTTTTGATCTCTTGTATGACGAACAATCTCATGGGGTCGAGCTAGTCGAGCTGAATCTCTTTGAAATCAGAAATCCTTGCGGGCCTTGCTTGTTCCAGTGGATTAGAGACGGAGAGGTGCTGTAGGATGAGAGGAACAAGCAGACAATTGAGTACAGAGTTAGCTGGTGACTGTATAGACGGGTATTGCCAGGGAATGGAGTGTTACTACCAGATAGGCTATGTTACAGCTCATGGGCCTACACAGATGCAGTCATGACAGCCAATGTTGCGCGGGCACACGACGACAAGGCAGGCATTCCCCTATGCCAGAAAAGATGCATTGTGTTGAATGTCGTAACAACAATAATCAAACTAATATGTCAAGAGCCTTGAGACGGCAATGGATTAGAGCAAGAGGCAAGTTGTGTTCGTAATCCATTCCTGTAAAGAATCCCAGGAACATATGCTTACCTCGCTTATAACGCCGAGTCTGAAATGTTTTGAGATGATATAGCACATAAGCCGACAAAAAGAATTCTTCCGCTTGTGAGAATTTCCTTGATTGAGCACCACAAATAACCATCTGAACAAATCAACTACCGCTTCCATTTTCAAGTTTATGTGCAATAAATGATGTGGCATTCGGCAAGTAACAGCAATGGTGACCAGATTAGTGCCGATGACGGCAGCAGTGTGAAGTGGAGAACGCCGGCTTTTTGGATTAGACCAACATCCTGGCTAAGGTAAGAGTCGAGGCCAGCTTGGTATTCCAGGTCTCTCCCATTTAAGTGGTATCAGCAATGCAAGTGACACATCAACATATGTCATAATGTATACATCGGCTTCGTTTCTGAGCGGGGTCTGCTTTCAACTCGGAGTCCTAATCGTGTCCAATTGGCATCGACCCCTAACTGTTGGACCGTCTTAGCGTCCTTACATAGTGCAGGCAGACCAAGGATGCATTGGACCAACCGTGCCAAGCGTGCCCATCTTTAATACCAAACATTAGGAGGGTTACGGGATGCAGCAAACATTCTGCTAATTATTGAGCAGTTGAGCAGTTAAGCAGTTGAGCAGCTTAAGCCCCCAATTATGCATTATAAGACTAGAGACTTTTTCGAAGGACTGGTGATTGTTACCGAAAAAAACAAATCATTCTATCTTTTCATACTCTTGATTTATTGGATCGAATTCCTTCTTGTCTGAACCAGGTCTTGTCTCTACACACAATGTCTACGCACGCAGAAGACGTTAATCTCGAGGCTGCCCATCACAACGAATCAGACGATTCGTCGGTTTTGCCTCTACACCCGACGGACAAAGGTTTAACTCCTTGGCTATTTGTTTTTGCGTCATTTGTTGCTGAGGCTATTCTCTGGGGTAAGTTACACACGAAGGATCTTGGTGATGATTAGAGGTTGACATGCTATGGAGGATTCCCGCTATCCTATGGTGTCTTCCAAGACTATTATTCAAACCACCCTGTGCTTAAGCATGACTCCAACATTACCGTTATCGGCACTGTCGCTACCGGGGTTTACTATCTCGCTGGGCCGCTGGTAACACCCTTTGTGGCAAGTTTCCAAGCCTGGCAACGCCACATGATTATCATCGGCTGGATTGGTTGCGTGCTCTCGCTCGTGATCGCCTCCTTTATCACATCGGTCCCGGGACTGATTGCAACCCAGGGGTTTCTCTATGGGTTTTGTTTCTTATTTGTCAATTACCCGCTTCTGCGAATGCTCAACGAGTGGTTTGTGCTACGAAGAGGTTTGGCATACGGCGTTATGTCTGCCGGCGCCGGATGCAGTGGAGTTGCGCTTCCTTTCCTCCTGGAGTCACTCCTGTCAAAATATGGATACCGAACAACACTGCAAGTGATGGCGGTAATACAGTTTGTCACTCTTCTGCCTATAATACCACTTCTCAAAGGACGACTACCAGCCCCGAGACAGAGCGTACTACAGAAAGGGGACTTTCACTTTCTCAAAGAGCCACTATTCTACTGCTTCGCCATGGCAAACTTCCTTGAAGCACTGGGGTATTACATCCCGTCGCTCTTCTTGCCAACTTATGCAACCACCTTGGGCTTATCTGGGACTATGGGGGCACTGATTCTAGCCGTTAACAACTTGGCTACCATATTTGGCCAGCTCGGTCTCGGTTACATGACAGATCGTGTCAACAATGCCTTAATTCTTGTCTTTGCATCTTCATTTGTGGCTTCCGTCGCCACCTTCGCCATTTGGGGATTTGCAACCTCTCTCGCACCGCTTCTTTCGTTCTCGCTGCTGTTTGGACTCGCAACGGGCGGTTTCCCGTGCCTATGGACTAAGTTTGGGTCCGCTCTCTCACAGGATCCCGGACATGTCTATAGCTTCATGGCATTCGGAAAGGGCTTGGGCAACATCTTGTCCGGACCAATCTCAACAGCACTGGTTGGGGGTTCTTCTGAGGCTGACTATGGTCTGGGCCGGTTCGCGCCGCTGATCCTATATACTGGATCAATGATGCTAGGCTCGTCTCTAGGGGTTTTGGGTTTCCCGCTGATGCGAAAAGCGAATAAACGCTGAATGTTTCCTCTGGTTGGAACAGCGCTGTGTTTGTGGCCAACAAATAAAACCATTAAATTATTACTAGTCTTTATCTTAAACTATTTAGAAAAAGGGATTTAACAACTGTTTTATCTCGAACAGTTTATTACTTCTACATAGTGTTACAGGCTACAAACGTTTAGGTAGTCTAATATACTATATCCTAATGAAAGTATTAAGAGAGGCTGTGACAGGATGCTGACAGTGACATGCCTGCCAATAGACCCCCGACCGGCGGTCCCAATCCAATTGAGCCATCCGACCAAAAGGTCCATCAATGCTCGAGTGATCCTCATCGAGCACTGCTGTCAACACCACTTATATGGCCAATTGGCCACCTTTCACTAGGTAGAGGGTTGCACTGTTACAACTTTACCCCTCCTCTTAAATGCCTTGTCCTCAAGGCATCCATGCCCTAACCTCAAGGTTAATCAGTGATGTGAACCTCCAAGGCGTAAGGTTAGCTTTTTGTAATTGACGTAGTCAACCCCGCACTCAGCGGCAGCCAGCGCCTTCCCTTGACCAGCCGGGCGCCCGACTAGAAATCGAACCCATGAGCTTTGCTTTAGGTTTTAGTCCAACCCTGCTAACGTTTATCCCGACCGTGGGAACTCGAGCATAATTGTAACAGGACGCTGACAGTGACGTGCCTGCCAATAGACATCCGACCGGTGGTCTCAATCCAATTGAGCCATCCGACCAAAAGGTCCATCAATGCTCGGGTGATTCCTCACTCAGCACTGCTGTCAACACCACTTATATGGCCAATTGACCACCTTTCACTAGGTAGGGGGTTGCACTGTTACATATATCTAACCTAATACTTTCCCTATTTATAGCTAAATGCCTACCTATCTACCTACCTGAACTACTCCTATGCTAACCCTACCTTGAATCCTAACCAAAATCCTAACCCACCCTTTTACCCAAATGATAGTTACACACACACACATCAATACAACATAGATAACCGCTGTATACGTACTTCGACAAAATCCGGTCCTGAAATGCATCCGTTATTTGCTGTAGGCACGGTCCTTCTGGCTCTCATATTCCCACTTCAACAGATAGTTACACACACACTAATATAACAAGGATAACTGCTATATACATACTTTAATAGTTATATCTTGGGTATTGTAGGCTTCTCTTGGTGATAGTGAATTTGTAATGAAAACGGCGTTTTTTGCAAGGGTTAAGGAGTGTGGTGGCGGCGGCTGTGATTTCCTAAATAGGGTTAATTCACTCGGAGGCAAATTACTAAAACCACACGAGCAATTTACCTGCTACCATCTAGATACCTCTCAAAGAAATTGTATCATTAAAAAGTAGCTGACTACCTGCTAGGACCGAAACCTTCAAGGCTTTTACCTAGACCTTCTATGCGTCAACGCGGTAGGACTCAGGCTACCTACAGCTAGGCTTAATTGTCCTTTCCATCAGCTGCTCCAGCAGCATTGGCTTGTCCATCAGCTGCTCCGGCAGCCTTACCTTTCCCACCAGCTGCTCCAGCAGTATTGGCTTGTCCATCAGCTGCTCCGGCAGCATTGGCTTGTCCACCAGCTGCTCCAGCAGCATTGGCTTGTCCACCAGCTGCTCCAGCAGCATTGGCTTGTCCACCAGCTGCTCCAGCAGCATTGGCTTGTCCATCAGCTGCTCCAGCGCTGCATGCTTTGGGGACATCTGGTGGCGCCACATTGGTGCCGACAGCCTTGGCTGCCGCAGCCTGCACGGCGCCCTCATTGCCAATTGCGTCTTGTCCAACAGGGGCTGGGCAGCGGGCTCCGTTAATCTTGGCCAAATTAGCCTGTAGATTTTGCGGGTTCGCAACGGTATCGTTAATCGCAGGGCCAATGATGTTGAATTGGTTGATGAGGGCTTGCGCAGCTGCCTGGCCCGTGGCGTCAAGCTTGACATCCGCCTGTAAGGCGTTGCTGGAGTCCCCCTCGTTCTGCGCAGCTACAAAAGCAGTCGCGGCAGCATTGCTGATTTCTGCGTTGCTCTTGAGCTGGCCGGCGGTGTCAACAAAGTTGTTTACTGTCTGAATGTCGCCAAGCCACTGGTTGATGGTGCCGAGAACCTTGGTTTGGAGGGCTGCGTCGACTGCGTTGTTGGCGGCGGCCGCAGCGTGCGCTTTCTTAGGAGCCGGACTAGCGATAACCGAGGCCGCCAATACCACAGAAAACAGAGCGTAATGCATGTTGACTAAGAGCTCCGCACAAGATACAGGTCGAAGTTACTATTGAAGAGCAAACTGGCACAAGGCACAATAAGATATGAATCGAATTTGAAAATGACAAACTGGACGGCGAGGGAGAGAATAAGAGAATGAGTGAATGAAATGAATGAGGAAATTGTGTTAGAATGAAGCCAATGAAATCCAGAATTGATACGGGGCGGAACTCTACGTTATATATTTTTTTCGCAGGCTCTGAAGGTGTTATCGAATGCTATTGTCATTGGGAGAACCACAACTTCGGAATGCCGGCACGACAGTTTAGAGTTTATAGATTTGATGCGACGGATTGAAACGTCCTCTCCTTGCATGGTGCCTCATTTAAGCTTTCCAGTTGCCGGAATATAGTTTCAGACGACTCCCCTGTTGCCGGCCCTGCTTCAGGGGTGAGAAGAAGTGCTTGCTGATGGGCCATGGTTCCACTTATCTAGTTTTAGCCTACTTCCTATGCTACCTAGGCAATACACATCCCATTGTAAGAGGATGTGGCCTTAGCGCACGTCCTGAGGTAGGATTGCGCTGGCTATTCACAACTCGTGCTCCAGTTTCAGTTGTCCCTTGGTAATACTAAGCTTTTGGCGGCAAGAATTTGATCCTAGTTTCAGTCTGACACTTGACAAATTGGGAAAGGTCTCAACTCCTGATGGAAAGCTGTTTAGGGATGGCATGGATAGTCAGAAACAAACCTTCTTTCTCAGCTTATGATTGTGCAATGTCACCGATGTATTTCCCGCTACCTATTCAGGTAACAAACTCTTGCTGAAGGATCTACTGTGTGTGTTTGCTCTGAATGGCTTGGCGGCCCAGGGTCTATCGGTATAAACTACAATCCTGTAGATTTGTCTTATTAAACAAAACTATACCAAGGTGATCCTAAACAAGACCAAACAAGACTAAACAATACGGAAACGGAGCATCCCGACTGGGAAAGTACTTAGCTAACATCTAATAACACCGGGTTCAGACGACCTCGTCAATCCCACCAACCATACAAGGATCTCATGGCCTGTTCGCAGGGCAGCCAGCTGAAAGAAAGGCACTCTTCAGGAAAAGGCCGTCCGTTTTTGACGGAGTTAAGAGGATGCTATGTCATTTCCACGAGCACAATTTGTAACCGTCGAGATTGTTCAGGTATTACCCAGCTGCCTTAAGGTGTCATCTGATGTGGTATCGCCAAAGATGGGGTGACTGAACCTAACAGTAGACGGTAGCAGGTAAATGTACGGCCCCTTTTTTGTATTTTAACGGCCCTCTAAACCTATCTCAGTTAGTCGCGGGCCTATCTCGGTTAGTCATCTCGAAATACCATATCCCGCTCCATACACTAGTCTACCCAACCCAAATCCTAACCCAAATCCTAACCACTAATCCTAACTACTAACCTTACGCATCTATAGAAGCATATATTTCTGTAAAAGATATATAGGATTAGTGGTTAGGATTAGTGGTTAGGATTTGGGTTAGGATTTGGGTTAGTTGGATATGTTCGCGTGATGGGATATGTGTTATGGTAGTAATGGCTAATGGGCCGTGAAAATACCAAAAAGGGACCGTACAATTACCCGCTACCACAGTTGACGGGAGCTACTATCCCAAGGTATCCACCCACCTACTCATGTACCTGTCTCCCCCACAAAGCAAGCGACCTTGTACCCACTTACCTACCCCTCACATCCTGATCATACAAGGAGATACTTGCTTAATAGCCATTGCCTCCTTATGAATCTCAGCGTGTTCCCAGTGCCCGCGCGATTGCATAACTCACCAAAGCCGCTGTCTGTCAAACCCTCTGCTCTCGACTGAGCATTGACCTCGCGCTTGGTCCCTCAACTTCATCCCGACATACCAGCACTGTTAGGACCCTACTTATCTGATTTCTACACCATTTATTCTTACAATATTCAGTTATACATCTTGTCGAGGCGGAAGCTATCGCAAGACCATTTTTCGGAAACGATTTCGCAAAAGAAGCCGACGAGAAGTTATATGTCGGTTCGGTCAAAACGATACTTGGTCATACCGAGGGCACCGCAGGCTTGGCTGCTGTTTTGAAAGCATCCCTGGCTCACCAACACTCAACTGTGCCCCCTAATATGCTTCTCAACAACTTGAGCGATCGAGTTGCACCGTTTGCCAAAAACCTTGAAATCGCCAAAAGACCAAAGCCTTGGCCGAATTGTGTTCCAGGTCAACCGAGGAGAGCGAGCGTGAACAGCTTCGGCTTTGGTGGCGCCAATGCCCACGCAATTCTTGAGAGTTATGAACCTGCTGGATCGCCGGAAGAGTCCCCAGCTGCTGCCACGCCGGTAACCCCCTTCGTGTTCTCGGCTCTTTCGCGCCAGTCCCTTCATGCCAGTCTTTCCGCATACGCCGATTTCATCAGCAGCAATCCTTGATTACACTACGCGATGTGGCGTACACCTTGCATGAGCGTCGATCCGCTTTCCCCTACCGCATTTTATTCGCTGCGGACTCGGCCCAGGAACTCGAGGCAAAGTTACGGAAGGAAGTGGAAGTAACTAAGCTTGAAGGTTTGGGCGTCAAGGTGCTGTCATCCTCGAACAGCAAGCGCCCAAAGGTTTTGTGTATCTTCACTGGTCAGGGAGCGCAGTATACCCGTATGGGTGCTGAGTTGATTGAAAAGTCAGCTACCGCTAAAATGATTATTCAACAACTGCAGTCACACCTCGACCGGCTCCCGAATGAGCTTCGTCCAGACTGGTCTTTGGAGGCAGAGCTGCTCGCCACGGGCGATGCTTTGCGGGTTACAAAGGGAGCTTACTCTTCGTTATCCACGGCCGTCCAGTTTGTTCTCGTCGACCTTCTCAGGCTTGCAGGTGTTGAATTTGAGGCGATTGTTGGTCACTCATCAGGAGAGATGGCCGCATCTTATGCAGCCGGCTATCTGACTGCTCGAGACGCAATCTGCGTTGCCTATTTCCGTGGTCATTTGCCGAGAAAATGTTAAGCCCCAACGGTGGTGGAATCAACGGCGCCATGCTGGCTACGTGATTATCGAATGAGAACGCCCAATCTCTCTGCGAGGATCAGAGATTCGTTGGCCGTGTCTGCGTGGCGGCGGTCAACTCGTCCTCGAGCGTCACTCTTTCGGGCGACGAAGATGCCATCGATGAGTTCAAGGTCATTCTCGTTGATGAAAAGAGATTCAACCGGAAACTACGCGTCGACAAGGCCTACCACTCCAACCACCTCTTGCATTGCGCCGCTCCATACGTCAACGCAATCCGAGCAGCTGGTGTTCAAGCAATGGAGCCCGCCTCAAAATGTCTCTGGTTCTCGAGTGTCTACTGTCGGCCAGCCACACTTGAGATGAATCTAAGTGATGAGTACTGGGCTGTCAACATGATCAGACCAGTCCTGTTTCACGGAGCTCTCAAGGCTGCACTCGAAGCTCAAGAATATGGTCTTGTGGTTGAAGTAGGTCCTCACCCTGCCCTGAAAGGCCCTGCAAGCCAGACCATCCAAGAGGTTCTTGGTAAGGCTCTGCCATACGAGGGAGTGTTGTCACGAGGTTCCGATGCTGTCTCGAGCACGGCATCGTGTCTTGGCTTCTTGTGGTCTCATCTGGGCGAGAAACGAGTCAACTTGCACCGATATGGAGTCGCGGTAAGCAATGACAAGTCACCCATGCGACTTGTTAAAGGTTTACCAAGCTACCAGTGGAATCATGAAGCCTCACATTGGCATGAGTCCCGGGCTACGAAGAAAACACGAACCAGAACCAGCCCTTCAATGAATTGTTGGGGGATTTGCTCCCTGATAGCGCGCCCCACCGCCTTAGCTGGAAACACCTGTTGCGGGTGGGTGAGTTTGATTGGCTTTTTGGCCATCTAGTCCAGAGTCAAACAGTCTTCCGTGCGGCTGGATACGTCTGCACGGCGCTGGAGGGAGCCCGAATTCTGGCAGGAGAGCCAAGTGTCCATCTATTTGAGCTGAAGGATTTTATCATTCACCAAGCCGTGACATTCAATCAAGACGATTCGGGCATTGAAATTCTGACTTGTCTGTCCGACATCCGCCGTCCCAGCAAAGACCGCATTCAAGCCAACTTCACATATTCTGCCAGTCTCGGAAACGGGGGCTTGACCCCCTGGTTGCCGAAGCCGAGCTCCAAATCATTCTTGGAGAACCATCTGAGACGACGCTGCCACAGCTTGCTCCGTCGCCACCTCACATGATCTCGGTTGACTCGGGTTGATTTTACAGCCTTGTGGCAACGCTTGGGTACGGCTTTGAGGGATCCTTCCGGTCTCTGTCATCCCTCAGAAGAAAGCTTGATATCAGTGTGTGCGCAGTGAAGTCCGCCCCGCGCGACACCTTCGGACCACCCTTGCTTGTGTACCCAGCCGAGTTCGACGGTGCTATCCAGTCACTTATTCTTGCCTACAGTTACCCAGGTGACGACCAGATTCTGACCATGCACCTACCAACTCTTATGGGCAGCATTCGCATCAATCCCACACTCTGCAGCTCCATGACAAATATGTCCGTCGACTCAAAGCTAGGGGCGCGCGAAACCACGGGTTTCCTGGGCGACGTTAATCTCTATACCAACGACTCTCGCTACGCCGCGACTCGGAGGGAAAACGTCGAACTCGTCCCACTGGGCGCTGCTACCGTTGGAGACGATAAAAAGGTCTTCTCCAAGTATCATTGGGTCAAGAACTACCTTGATGGCGAGATAGCCGCAAGCGATACCACCGTCAGCAAGTATCACAAGGATATCCTGATGGCATTGGAGCGCATTTCGACATACTATCTGCGGCAATTTGACCTTCTGGTGCCTGCAGGACAGCCCTTTGAGGCAGGAAAGCCCTCACAGCCATTACTTGCGATACGCAAGTCACATTGTGAACCTGGTAGAGAGTGGAAAGCACAAGTGGCAAAGAAGGAATGGCTGAAAGACTCGCTCCAAGACATGCTCCAGGCTACTGCGGAATTCTCCGATCTATCCGATGTTCGCGTTATGCATCTTGTTGGACAGCAGATGCCTCGTGTTTTCAAGGGAGAGACTAGCATGTTGGAGGAGTTCCGGGTCAACAATGTTCTGGATGATGATTATGCAGGCGGTTTCGGCTTCCTACAGTCCGGCCTATGGATGAACAGGACTATCACGCAGCTTGCTGAACGCTAACCCCACCTCAACATCTTGAAAATTGGTAAGTGACCAGGAGGGAGAAATATACCTGTGAAACTTGCCACTTACAAGACATGGCAGGTGCTGGTACTGGTGGTGCTACAAAGAGGACTCTCAAGCACCTTGGCTCCAACTTCCTGACATACACATTCACTGATGTATCCAGCGGGTTTCTTGAGAAGGGCGCCGAGGTCTTCACCGCGTACAAGGATCGCATGGTTTTCATGACGCTTGATTGCGGACAGAACCCAGTCAAACAAGACTACACTGAAGGGGCTTACAACGTTGTTGTTGCCTCCTTTGTCATTCATGCAACACCAGACCTGGAGGTCACTATGTAGAACATTCGCAAGCTAGTGAAGCCTGGAGGATATCTCGTTGTTGCGGAGGGGAGCAACAATGGACAGCCTCACGGTACAGGAGGTTTCATCTTTGGACTTCTTCCAGGCTGGTGGCTCGGCGCAGACAACGGACGACCACTCTCACCATTCGTATCCACCGCAGAATGGGATAGGCTTCTCAGAGCCAGCAGCTTCTCCGGGATTGACTCGACAGTTCCCAGGGCCTTTGAGGATATCATCGGAATGACTGTATTTGCATCGCAAGCCGTTGATGACACAGTCAACTTTCTGCGAGAGCCATTGACCTCGTCTCTCTCCAATAGCTCAGCGACCAACGCCATAAGCAATCTTGTTATCGTCGGAGGCAAGAGACCGGAGACTCGTCCTTTGGTGAAGTCAGTCGCAGACTATTTCCAGAACCTTTCGTTGCAGCCTTGTGTCTTCGAAACGCTTGGTGCTGTGGATTACAACATCATCAACCCTGAAACTGTTGTTGTCAGCTTGACGGAATTGGACAAGCCCATCTTCAAGGATGTTACACCTGAAGAGTTGTGTTATAGGCAATCTGGGCCAGGCAAACTACTCAGCAGCCAACACTTTCATGTGCAGCTTGGCGGCTCAGCGAAGGAGACGGGGTTTGGCAGCGACCGCGCTAAACGTTGGTGCAATCATTGGAGCCGGTTACATGGAAAGAGAATCAAGCAAGGCTCTGGACTTGACGGTATCCAAGATGGCTTTGATGCATCTTTCGGAGCAGGACTACCATCAGATCTTCGCTGAAGGTATTGATGCTGGCCGTTCGGACTCTGGCGATGAAGCCGAACTCACTACAGGCCTGCTGGATATCCCCGCGGCTGATGGACCAAACGCCCCGAGATGGCACGCTAACCCGACGTTCTCGTCTTTCATCGTCCACCAGGTCGAGAATGCTGGTGCGAACTCGGGCAATGAGGCTGTTATGTCTATCAAGGATCAACTCAACGTTTGCAAGTCGACCCATGATGTCTTTACAGTAGTCAAACGTAAGTCAAACAATACACAGTCGCTTCGCCTATACAAGGTTCGGTAACTAACATGAGTGGCTTAAAAAAGGGGCATTTTCTGCCCAACTTCGCAATGTGCTGTAGACGACAACCGCTGATGACGAACTGATGGCCATGAGAAGCAGCGACATTGGTCTGGACTCACTCATCTCGGTCGATATCCGCTCGTGGTTCTTGAAGAGCTTAGAAGTCAGTATTCCGGTTTCAAAAATTATGGGCAACGACACCATGGAAGGCTTAGCTGAGCTTGTCGCCGGACAAGTTCCGCCAAACCTGCTCCCAGAAACGGCGGCAAGTGGGACTCCAACTTCAACCGAAGCACCGGCTACCATCCCTGTCAAAAAGGTGCCCCAGCCGGGTTCCACAGCGACTTCCGACGAGGATAGCACTGGCTCTTCAGTTGGTGACTCCACCGAATCTGTCTCTGCTGGTGCCAGCGGTGTGTCCCTTGATTACGGCGACTTATCTTTCGAGTTCAACGAAGCCTCTACTCCGTACTGGAGCCGGTACTCCTATCAGGGGCAAGTCGGTCAATCAGACCGTGAAGATTGATTGGAACAAGGAAATCTCTCTTCCCCTTGCGGGAAATATTTCAACCAATAAGTCACTAGCAGCACGGCCTTCTACCATAGTCCTCACTAGAGCAAGTGGGCTCTTAGATAGCCACTTCCTATCTCGCTTGCTCTAAGAGGCCTCTGTGAAGGAGATCATATGCAGTGATTTTTGTTCTTTTTGGTATATATAGTCTAGTAGTATAGAGTGTACCTATTATAAGCTAGATACTCTAGGTTTAAATCTGTCTTATTAACTTTTCCTTCCCCTTTATTTTCTTCCTGTTTACTAATCTTTTCTTAGTTTTAATTCCAAACCGGCTCCACTAGGGAGGGCCAGAATGGTCTATCCCACCCTGCTTCCTACGCTACGCTTCAGGTCGGGATAGGCTAAGACCATCCCTTTTGTTTTTACCTCTATTTCCCCTTTTTACCCTTACCTACTCTTTTATCCATTGGCTATACTAATATCCACTGTCAGGTTAACTCTACACAGACCACTCGCGCACGGTACTCTCGGGTTGACAGGGGGGGACATTGTCAGCTTGTCACATCCCTCCTTACTTCAAGGGCAACCTAGAGGACCCACTCCTCGGCTTATCAGCAGATGAAGCGGCCCAAATCTTCAGCCGCGCCGACGCCTTGATCCATACCGGCGCCGACACATCACATCTCAAGTTTTACCCGGCAATCAAGAACGCCAATGCAGGCTCTACAAAAGAGCTAAACAGCCTTTGCATGGCACGAAAGATTCCTATTCACTTCCTCTCAACTGTCGGCGTCGCCCTCCTCGGCAGTTTTGAGTCGTTCCCCGAGATATCCGTTGCCGATTTGAGTCCCCCCTTGAATGGCTCTCATGGATACATTGCCGCCAAGTGGGCAAGCGAGCGCATGCTTGAGAATCTGCACAAGGAGCATGGCGTCAATGTGTGGATCCATCGACCATCCACAATCATCCGCGAGGGTGAGCACGCCGAGAATGCCGCCGCGCAGGTGGATTGGAAAAACACTCTGGTCGCTTACATGCGCAAGACTAAGGCGGTGCCGGCATGCATAACCTCCGCGGTGCTCTTGACCTTGTGTCCGTCGACAAAGTGACCGATAGAATTACTTTATATACCGTAAAGATCATTTTCCTTAGTCTTACCTAGAGAAAATAAATACTTTTATTTTAAAACCTAAAGATATTATAGGTTTTTTCTTTCTGAAAATATACTATACTTACGATGAGTTGATAAAACAAAGAATATAGAAAAGTAGAACTTTGTTTACTATTATTATAAATATTTATCTATAGAGGTAACTATAGAAAGTATTCTTAAGTAATAAAGATCTGTTTCCTCTCTCCCCTTAGTCTATATCTAATTATTTACAGATTCCCTAGATAGTAATCTTTTCCTTTCCAACCTTAGCAGCAAGCTCAACGCCCTCAACAACTAATTCTGGGTGGGAGAGAAAGGGAGAGTGCGACGAGTTGGCGTAAAATGTCGTGTATCCTGCCGGAAACTGTGCCGCAATAGTCTCTTGTGTGGCCAAAGGGATTGCCTGATCCTCCGTGCAGTGGAAGTACATAACCTCAATGCCGTTGTTCCAGGGCTCGTACGTTGAGGGGTCAGAGAAGACGCGTGCGGACTGCCAGCTAAGCTCCTGGATAGCCTTGGCCTGAAGGGCTGGGTTGACGTCGGCGTAGAAGATGGTCTCCGGGTGGTCAGCGTAGACCTTGTCACCCTAAGAAGGTTGCGTCAGCGGGTCGTTGTTAGAGACTCTGCTACATGCATAAGTTGCTTAGTACGGTTTTGGAGAGCACTTGTGCCCCCAGGTAGCCGTATACAAAACAGTAGCATGGTGATGAAAAGGGGGTGGAGGGCATCAACTCGAGTATGAAATCAAGTCGACTATTTTTCAGAACTTACATCAGCTCTCATCCAGGGCAGATACTTTCCGCTAAGCATGTCCAACAAGCTGACACCTTGAGGTGCCGCGAATGCGCTCAGGTACATCATCATGATGACACCACCGTTCTTGTTCTCAGCAGCGCGCTGCTGGTACCCTAACCCTTTCACAGCATTGCCGCCAACCATGCCGCCGTACGAATGCACAACAAGGATGACCTCTTTGCCTTCGTCAGCGAGGGTTTCGATGGTGGATCGAAGCACCGCGGCATCCTCCTCAACACCAACAGTGGCGGGCTCTGCGCCAACAGAGGGCAGCGTGATAGCTTCGGACTCGTATCCTTTGGTAGCCAGTCCGGCGCGTACGAGATCGAAAGACTGAGGACCGTGCCAGGCACCCGGGGTAAAGACCACGGTCGGCAAGGTGGCTGCGCTCACCGCAAGGCTAGCAGAAAGAAAGGCGGACATTTTCCACATGTGTGCTAAGTCGGAGTTAAAAGGATATATATAAAAACGAAGATAAAAGCAACTGCCAAGAGATGAATAAGACTTAAACTGTTGCGTTGTCAGAAAACGAAAGGACCTCTGCTGGAGGGGTATTAAAGAACAATTCAACATCAACTGGGAGACGGGGCGGTGGAGACAGATAGGGATGGCACTGCGGAAGAAGCCCGAGAAAGAAAAATTTGCAACACATAAGAACAAGGGAACAACAAAGCAATCTGACCTAGTCCAATATTTGCGCTATTGTACCCACCCTTATTCACACCTGAACGGGTTGGCAAGGTATTCCAGCAGTATGATATGGTTATTATCAGCTAAGAAGCAGCAAAAAAGAGAGGCGATAACACCTCTGTAAAGCAGAAATTGTGGGAGCGCAGTGACGGGGCATAGTGGGGGGTCTGCAACCTTGTCTTGAATTGCCGCGTAGATCTCCATCCTTCCCGCTAGGCCCACTCTAAAAAGGGGTTAAACCCACCAAATGTAGCAAGAAACTGACGCCTAACGGGGATTCAGGAAGGCCTAGCTTTACAGTATGAAGCGGTTCATGAAGGGCTTAACGTTGCCAACTGTTGTTTAGAGAAGCCTCCTAAAGGCCCTTGCCTAAAATCAAAAGAAAAGCTTTCTAGGCTAAGTATTGAGCTAATACTGTAAGACACAAGGTCTTACTACGAGATTACGTCTCTCTATGCTTCTAGACTATTACGGAAGGAGTCAACTATTAACATAATTATAATAAGGGGCTATGTGTTCTGTTTAGTTAGAATCTATAGGGGCAAAAGCATGTATTATCTTGTGTGTATGAGTAATCTGATGAGTGATCAGATTAGCTGATAATGCCCCCCCAGCAGTGGATCCGGCTAATAACTAAGATATAGGTTAGGGTAAAAGGGTGGGTTAGGATTTTGGTTAGGATTCAAGGTAGGGTTAGCGTAGGAGTAGCTCGGGTAGGTAATCGGTTCTTTATACGGCTATCGAAGTAGACCTACTGTTAGATAAGTACTATCTATACACAGTACTCTTAGATCAACAGGGGGAGGTGGGCATTATCAGCTTATGTGTATACTCTCATACAATGTAGCCTTTGGTACTGGTACTATCAATGGGGTGATGGATAATCTTTTGTGGAGGGACGTTGAGCAGGACTTCGCCAGGCACCTGGGTGACAAAACAAATGGCTTGGCATACGATAGCAGTAAGAAAAAAGCGGTCTCTTTTCCTGGTGCCAGGCTCCTTTCCATTGTAATGGACTCTTGATACGACGTAGATCCTCCTGAAAACATACCTAGATTAAAGAACGATCTCCCTACTACGTAGACCCTTGAACATGGCCTTGAGACCCTGCAGGGATTTCGATCACTCACTGAGTCCCCCCGATTTCCACAATATTCGGACATTGACTTTGTTTGTTTTGGTGTAAGCACAACGGCCCCATACTACTAAGGAGACTGAGAAGACCCAGTCTCATTACTACTACCACGGTATCAGGCCAATGTTTGACCCCCTTTGCCCAGCAAATCAAAAGTCTACACACTCATTCCACACTTCTGTCAGCCATTGCTTAGCCTGTTATCTATATGTAGTACAGACCCAAGGCCATGCATCAAATTGTTCACAGTCGGCTCCTTTGCCACTAAATTCTTCACTGTGCTCAGCAACAATTTGCATCCTGCATAAGAACTTCCATGTTTCGTAACCGGTACACTTCAAAATCTCCACACGCGTACTAGCCTCCAGGTTCATTGTTTCTGCTTTTGGCTTGCTTCAACTCGCAGTTATCAACGCCGGTTGACCTACAAGCCTCTGTTCTCATTTTCTAGCTCACATGGCCGATACATTAGACCTAGCGGACCCTCTGGCCGACAGAGGACCCGAACTCAGCGGCACCACCACAACGCTTCTCATTCTTGCAACAATATTTGTAGGACTTCGATTCTGGGCACGTTGGCTGATCAAATTCAAGTATGGGGCCGATGACTGGCTCATGGTGGCCGCCTTGGTATGTCCCGATTTGAACACAAACTCTTGGAAATGAGACTGATGCGAAGCCGTTAGGCCGTCACATTTACGGCTGGAGCCATCAACTATGCAAGTAAGTAAGCCTACACACAATCATTGCAAGCCTTAAAGACTAATCTGGCTGTAGTGATTGCGCAAGGACTCGGCCGTCATGCCGCAACACTTTCATTGGATATGCAGGTTCAGTTCCTGAAGCTGCTGCTGACCTTTGAATGTATCTACGTTACAGCAGTCATGTTGGTCAAGATCTCGCTGCTGCTGATGTACTGCCGCATCTTCCCGTCCAGAAATTTCAGGATCGCAGCCATCGGCATAGGCGGCATCACTGTTGCTTGGTGGATTGCCATCCTGTGTGTGTGCATCTTCCAGTGCACTCCCATCGAAAAGGCATATATGCCGTTTATCGATGGCACCTGCATCGATCTCAAGGCATCCTTCATTGGGAACGCCATCCCGAACATCCTGACCGATGTGGCAATCCTCTGCCTGCCTGTTCGGCAAGTTTGGAAGTTGCAAGCTACACTGGCGCAGAGGCTGTCATTGTGTTTCATGTTCCTCCTCGGTGGATTGTGAGTGATATTACTGACTCTTGGCATGAAAATCTTACTAATCTCGACATACGCAGCGTTCTATGTGCCAGTATCTACCGGTTTACAACCATCATGCAGTTTCAGATAGCCGACACAACCTGTGAGTGTTAGCCTTTGATCGTAACCAGGGTTCCGCGCTGACCCAAGTCTAGGGACACTGGCTACTGCATGCACATGGTGCGTCGTGGAATGCGCCTGTGGCGTCATCAGCGCGTGCCTGCCTACGCTCCGCCCCCTGATGATGAAAGTCTCGTCACAATTCGGCAGCATCGCGACAAAGCACAACCTTTCAGCCGGCCAGAGCGGCGGCAACTCGAAGGTAAGCCGCGGTGCCACGGAGTTGATGACAATTGGAGGTAGTGGCGGAAAGTCGGCAGACAGAAGCTTCCAGCGCCTAAGAAACGATGACAGAATGTACGGTATCACAACTACCATATCAAAGCGGCCTGACGGCGATACCGGGGCTGGTTCGGATACAGACTCGCTAGGGAGGGACTCCACACAACACGGGTTACAGATAACGGTTGACCAAGAGATCTGCTGGAGCGAAAATATATCTCAGAAGAACTTACAGTGTAACGAGTCTTAATTAGAGAGCGTTTCTCTACATATAAGCCTGATGGGCAAGTTTGATATTAGTCTGATATCAACCGTACTTTAACAAGGGAATACATAGGGTTGTAGTTAATAAGAGTTTACTATAATTAAAGTAGTTTTAGTCA
>MU846518.1:0-19191 GCA_030867225.1 Colletotrichum caudatum
TTTTATTCTTTATATATAATAGAGAACCACTATTACCCCTACTACTTATTAAATACCACCTGATATATACGGTTAACCGTATCACTAATCCCTTGGTGAAACCAACACTAAGATAGCAGTCTGTAATAGTATAATAGCACACAGAGATAAATAAACATGTTCTATAGTTTAGTATAGTCTACAAATGACGTCTTACGGCCATGGGCTTTCATGGCAGTGAGTGTCACCGTTCCTTTCTTGTGGACGAGTAGCGTCTTCCAGCACGCCGAGAGCAATGCAAGCGATGTGGATATTAGACGAAGCGGACGACTTATTTCTAGCTCCTTAAATTCTTTGATAATTCCGTTGTCGATGATAATATTCGAATGTTTCTTCCCTACTACTGATTCCGAGGTAATGCTTAGATTGACGGGGGGGTGGATGGGTCGAGTTTCGTCGTCCGGGGCTTTACCAGTCTACCCAAAATTATCGATGCTTCCGGTCATATTGGAGTAGCCAAGATGATTAAAGGCGACATCTTCGGGATAACTGGATGTTCTTTAAAGTCTGGTTTGGCCTCTCGGTGTTATTGGAGAGGCCTCGGAACTCAAGAGTGACGTGGCCGTGATCCAGTAATTTCCAACTGACAAGAAGTGGCTCCCTCTTATGTTTTTACAGGGCCTCATGGGACAGCTCATTCACAGAGATTTAAAAGAAAAGAAAAATAAAATACCAGCACGAAACGCAGTTGCTGTCACCTCTAGCCATACCCAAAAAGTAGGTAGTTCATTCCAGAGCTAAATACAACCTTCCAAGGTGCTACGGCCATATAAGATAGACGTAAGGGCCTCCGAGACCATACCTGGCGCGCGAGCCTTTAACTCAACATAGCCCGCAATGCAACACAAGCACACCTTCAAGCCCCAGAAGATTACCTGGAGTAACAACATCGCCGAGGTGACCAGATTTAAGTGCGTAGAGGTCACAGGGATTCCGACCCCTTACCATCATCTTTCATAAACCTGTATACCCTCCTGCCCTCTGTCACAGGTATCGCCGTTACGCATCACAATAGGCCCGGATGGAGTCCAATTGAAGACTCGCGCCAGGCCCTCGCGAAACAAACAGCGGCTCTATGTATAGCCTAGAGGAGTTACATGGCACGCTCAGCCCGATGTAAGGCTCAATTCATATGAAAAAGGATAACAGGCCAAAAGAAAATTTTCCAACACAAGGTCTGTTGGAGGCCGGTTTGTGATCTAGATAGCTGAGGGTTGTTAACTTGGGTTGAGCCTCCAATAATCCATCGCAACTTAGCTCGGAGCATTATATTACTCCTCTGTCTAGGTCTCATCACAATCGGTAACGTTTAACCACAGTTCAATTCAGGATGGTATCACAGGTGTTTTAGAACCCTGTTAAAGTATGCAGGCAAGGAAATAAGGTCTTCTGTGCCCAGGGTATCACCATCAACTCGATAGGAATGTAATCTACTTAGGGGCTAAGCCACGTCATAAGAGCCATCTAGCAGCACGGACGGTTAGACACAGGAGTAGATGTTGTACTTAGGGGTACAGGGTCATGGGCATGTGAAAAGAGACGATTAATTACGAGGCAATTACACCTAAGAAATGGTTTTCTACGGCCTTGCTGAATGCAAGACGGATGAACCAACGAGATGGCTGGATATGGACCCTCAGGGGTGGTGGGTTATGCTACGACTGGCATCCCAGACGCAGGCTATGCCTTACTTACATTTACTCTCGGTATGCTTCCTCCCAATATGAATTCAGCCAAAAGAGTCTGGTATAACCGGCTTTTATAACTTACCCCTTTTTAAACTAGCATTTCTTTTCCCTCCTTCTCCCTACTTGTTAGTGCAATCCGACGTGGTCCCCCCACCAGCCAAGTGCTGCCACATTGCTCACTTCAACACACACACATACACAACCAGCGATTGAACAGGGATTGTCACCGTAATCCACGTACTTTACCAAATGTTCATACGCACTGTGTAGCATTGGCCGCGACAAGTTCAACAATCAGATGGCAGACGAATGGGAAACTTCAGTTTTGGGATTAACATTTGTGGATTATAGGTATGGAGAAGTTGATTACTATCCATTTACACACAAGCAAACTCATCTACAGCCAAGTTCTCATACAAAGCACCACAGTGGTGATCTGGAAATATCCAGAGGCGTTCCATCAACCTGCCCGCTCGTCTGCCGACGCCCCCCAAGCCCATCAAGCCACCCACGCTGGCCAGACGCGGATGGTTGATGTTCAAGAGAGGCACTGGTAGTTAACGAGAGCTGTTTTCCCTTGACAGGATTCCTACAACTACAGACACATTGTCAACTCATTCATCAACTCCGTTGGCCAGACGAAGATGAAGAATGACGCAGACATATGTGTATAGCAGAAGCACAATTACTGTTCCCAATTCCCACCCCCGTAATGCCTTCACGCCTGGCGCAAATCCCGAGTTGTAGTCTCAGCCCCATCTCCCCTTCACTCAGTAAGAAACACTCCAAGCAGCAGCGTGCTGCCTAGGCATCCAGAACCGAGAGCGATGGGAGCGGAGACAAGGGATGGTGGAAAGTGAGGGAATGTCACCCAGTGGGATTTGGTGGTTGGTTGCGAGGTGGGTTTCAGGGTGGCTTTCCTCTGAGTTTCCCCAAGCCTCTGCTAGGATTGCGTAGGAGGCCTGGTGACGTAAGAAGGAGGATGTAGAGGAGGACCCTAGAAGTGGTGGAGGAAGATCTCAGGAGGAAGACCTCAGAAGGAGGAAGACCTCAGAAGGAGGAAGACCTCAGAAGTAGTTGTGGTTTGTTGGTTTTTTTGTTTGTTTGATGAAGCGAGGGACGCACTGAGGCTGTCGCCTCAGGAACAGGACACCCCGACTTGGAGATGG
Source organism: Colletotrichum caudatum (assembly GCA_030867225.1). Taxonomy (NCBI): domain Eukaryota; kingdom Fungi; phylum Ascomycota; class Sordariomycetes; order Glomerellales; family Glomerellaceae; genus Colletotrichum; species Colletotrichum caudatum. The sequence continues at coordinate 2,897 of MU846518.1, forward strand.
CAAGAATGGTAGCCTTGTTTGGACTCCTGGTGGCTGTGCAGGTAGAAAGGGCGTCCCCCATCATCCTGCAGTGCACCAAGAGCCAGGCCAAAGCGAGTGCTCGACGCCGGGAATGAGAGCCAGCATGAGAAGGAGTGTGGGAGTTTGATGAGGAGTGGCATTGAGAGAGAGAGAGAGAGAGAGAGAGTGTGTGTGTGTGTGTGTATGTCAAGCCAGAGGTTTTGTTTGGTTGTGGTTTGTGGTTTGAGTTTTGCTTTGATAGGAGCAACGAATTGGCATGAAGTTTTGGACGTTTTCTCATCTCTTGCCACTATCTTGATTCTCTCCTAGAAGAGAAAAGATGATTGTTATATAGTCAGAAGGGAAAAGCCTGTCCACTGCAGAAACGAGCTTCTCCATGGGAATGCCCTCTGCACTCCTCCGGTCTACAAGACACGGCCTGATCTGAAATATGACCCTCCAGTTATGTTTAAAACAGCTCGGAACAGCACACAAGACATGAGCGCTCGCCCGCCGTCATGGGTTATGTTGGTTCCGCCGAGCGGCGCACATTACTGGTCTTTTTCCAGAAGCAATGCGTAAATAGTTCATTCAGGAAGTTGCATCAGTTCATGCATGAGTGGAAGGATACAGAGCCAGCTTCCCGTCTCCCGCTGCAGACGACCGGCGAGAATCTGGGTGCTTGGTGCGAACATGATATGAGAGAGACAAGAGATGCGTGGAGATGGGCTGCAGCACTGACTGGTCTTCCGGAAGGGATGTGTAAACAGTTCATGCAGGACAGGAAAGACACAGGGCCAGCTTCTCGTCCATCCTTTGATTAGTGTGGGTTGGATAGCGGGGGGAGTTTGTGCCGGTTCCCGCCGCAGACGAGTGATGATGACATGGGTTACTTGGTGCGAACATGAGAGAGACAAGATGTGTGGATATAGGCTGCAGTGTGCCTGTTGCCTCCTCTTTTCAGTCAGAGGCTAGCCATCATGGTCATAGCTGAGGGAGGCTCACGGCTGAGGGCATCTGGTTCCAGGTTAGATAGATCCTGTCTCTCCCGCCTGAGATTAGTATTTATCACAGACCAAGACACACACACACACCGCCATGACAGGAAGAGAATTTACCGAGATGAATCTCATCCTGTCCGGCGAGGCAACACCCGGAAAAATCAACGGTGCTTCCGCAGCGTCCCGTTTGTTCTCCCGTGTCATGCATGGGTGGCCATGCCCACAGCAGTCAGTCAGTGGTCGGACCCCGAGGTTCCATCGAGCTCTCAAGGTTACGAATCCATCTCTTGATGCACATTTCAGACATACGAGCCGCGCGGCAGAAACACTTTTGCTTGTTGTTGCGAAGGGGGGCGGGGGCGGGAATGGCTCAGCTATGCAACGTGACAGACTGCCTGGACCGTAAGACGTAGAGATGCCGTATGTATCTACGAGATGGTCCGGTCGCCCGGAATCTTGTGCGAGACTTCCAAGATGCTAGGGCACGAGCTCAGCGATGCTGATGAGGGCATCGCGACAATGGCACATGGCAGACAGACATGGGAACTACGCAGGAGAAACTCTTTTTTACTTTTTTTTTTTTCTTTTTCGAAACCGTCGAGACTGTTTCTCGCTAGGAGAGATAGGGTATACACACGTACGCACTCAGATACATATGTAAAAGGCACTTTGGCCGTCTACTTGGCGCTTTAAGAGGCACCTGCACCACCCCAGACACCCTTCTTGCCACCCCCCTCACCACGCCTCTGCCCCCTTGCCGCAGACGGTGAATGAGCAGTGCTTCTTGTTGCCGCCGCCGCCGCAGGTGTCGGTACCGGTGCCGCCCGAGTACCGGCGTCGCCGTTGGGCGCCCCTCGGGGTTCCTTGGTTGCCGCTTCGAGCCGTTGGAGCCGCAGCAGCCTCCTCTGCATCATCAGCGACAACTGTCTGAAGGTGTCGAGATGTCCCATGGCCTCCTGCGCGGCGACGTGGTAACGCTCGTTTATCTCCTCCAGATTCCTCACGTCTTCCTCCACAAGCGCCTCGAGATGTGACTTGTCATCACCACCACGTTCGGTCTGGCGGTAGTGGTCGGTTGAGGGGATCGGACTGGGCGACAACTGCGGCTGGTACCGGGCAGTAGCGTGCTGTTGGCTGCGATGGGCATCGGGTCTGTGGAGGCGAGTCGGTGACAGGGAGCTTGCGTAGGTTCCGGGAATGCGAATGGGGTTTGGATACTCGGCAACCGGCGGTGTCGTCCCGGCAGCGACGGGCGAGGCCACCAGACTCTCTGCCGTTGGCGGGTTCCCGCGCCCCGCCGGCGGCAGCTCGAGTTCTCGGTACCACGACGGCCTCATCGCCGACGCCGCCGCCGTCATCTGGCTGTACCATGGCGGCGGGATTGTTGTACGAGGCTGCTGCTGCCGAGCCCCCCTGCTGGGAGTCGCAGAATCTGGCGGCGAGGCTTCTTCCCGATGCGGTCGGTCTGTGGGCTTTCCGCCGCCACTCTTCGTACACGCCGCCGAGCTCGGTGTATTTGTTGCTCAGCAGATGGAGGGGAACTTGCTCCACGTCTGACGCCAGGTACGTCACGTCGCTGAGGTCGTTGATGGTCGGAGGACCGCGGTGTCCGCGGCGGTACCTGTTGGGATCGACTGTAGATCTGGGGGAAGAGGTACCTGCGATTGATGGCTCGCTGATGCCGTATACCTCCAACCATTCATCATAGCACTGCTTGATCCTCGGGGGCAGAAGGTCGCGCAGCTGACGCTCTGTGATTGCAACAAAATAATCCTCCCTGCTGAGGAAGTCGGCCGGGTTGGGCAAGGTCAGTGGTTGTTCCATCATAAGATGACGACGACGATGATGATGATGATGATGATGGCGAGCGAGGCTTTCGAACAGATGGCGGCCATACACACAGGGGAGGAAAGTAAAAAGGAGAAGAAGAACAAGAAGAAGAAGAAGAAGGACAACCCAACCCCAGAGTCAACGACAATGGTTTGGCATGCCGCGTGTGTGTTCGGGGAGCGAGCTTGGTGGAACACGGGGGGGTTTCCGGTCCGGTTCCGTTTGTTCACGTCGCTCGATGCGTACGTACACCACCACCACCACCACCGCCGCCAGGCCATCATCACTCGAGCATCTCTTCGGATCGGGTGCCAGGCCGTTTGCTTCTTGGTCAGCACCGGCCAACGGGAAATTGGGCTTCCGCGGACATGGGCACCCACCATCCATCCATCCCCTCTCCCCCTAATCGCCTTCACATCCTCCTTCTCTCCCTCCAATATATCCACACTGCACACTTACTCTCGTTTCTGGCATCCATACAGCTAGTTCCCATCCTGACCGTCAGTCTCATCATCCTCGTCATCCAGTTTGCAACGGCTCATTCATCCGTCCTTCATGAATGTACCTCCCGACCTCGTTCAGTAAAAACGTTGTGCCAATTTCTCGTGACCCGGTTCCGTCCCGTCCCGTCCCGTCCCGTCCCGTCGTCCAGTACAGTACAGTCCATCGTTCCGCGTTGACCGGCAAACCGTCTCTGTTGCGGCGGAAACTCACGAGGAGCCAGTCCCGTCGCCCAGGAATGCCTCCCAAACGACTCACCACCCCTGTAGAACCGGCAAATCGGCATCCAACAGGCCAACAGATGGTATCCAAACCCTCTCCATAAACATCTGACACGGGTCGGGAGAAAGTCTGGTCGGAGGCGCAAGGCTAACGAGTCCGTCTGGTTCCCAGGATATACTCTCCTACGAGTTCCGAGGCCGCACCCTGGGCGACATCATGCACGGGAAACGAGCCCGAGTCACGTGGCGCCCGTCAGATAAAGGGCTGATGAAGGGTTTCCTTGCACACTACCGTCTCTGTGAGCACGAACTCAAGGCCCTGTCGAGGATGTCGGCCATCAGGGGCAGGCCCCCCGGCGGCGGCGGCGGCGGCGGCGGTCAAGGAGGCCGTTCGCCGTCTCCTCCCTTGCAGCCGCCATCAACTCCGGTTCCTGCGGATCCCGACCTCCACGTGCTCGCCGAGTACATGAACATCGATACGACGCTCCTTCTCGACGACGCCTGGGGCGCCATCAGAGACAAGATGGTCTCGTGTATGACCTACACCCTTGACAAGAACATCAGTGCCGGCATCCTGTCAGTACGTTGGAATCCCGACAAGGGGTATAACATCATTGACTGGCCAGACCAGGTGCGGGATGCGTGGACGCATGAGGGATGGTGGGGGGACGATGACGCTGTTGTCGAGGCGGTCGAGGAAGACGGCAGAGACGGCCATGATGAGAACGAGAGTCGTGGTGACGCCGCCGGTGACGCTCCAGAGCAGCAACTCGGCTCCCCAGGAAATGCAGGCATTCAGGTACGGCCGTCCCCCCCCAAAAACGTACATCCGTCCGTCCGGACAACTCGTTGTGTTGTAAAAGCATGCTGACTTTGGGGGAAACCTAAAGAACCCCCCCCCCCTCCCAGCAGCCGCCCCAGCCCGCTCGACCCCGAACGCCTCCTCCTCCTCCTCCTCCTCCTCCCGTGGTACGACCAACGGAAGCCCGCAGTACCCCCCCGGTGGACAACGACGCCGACACGGCGGACGATGATGTATACGCGGCGAGGCGGACAGACGACGACAACGACGACGACGACGACGACGACACACGTCGCAAGCTAGGACGCCTCGAGAACGCCACCCGCGCACTCGGCAGCCGCAACCGCAAACTCGTCCAAGCATACACGTCCGAGACCAAGGCAAGACTGGCGGCACTTCGGCGCAGTATCGAGGCGGCACGAAGTCTCGGCGGCGGCGACGGCGGCGGCGGTGGCGGCCGTCATCCCTTGCCGTCCATCGCAGGACCTCTCTGCCAGCTGGCCGACCTGTGGCCGCCATCACAGACAAGGCTCGAGCGTGCGACGTCTGGGTCCGAAGACGGCCGGGTGCGGCAGGCCATGGGCGCCACCAACGACGCCCGCGCGCTCCAGAGACGTGCTACCGACGAGGTCCGCCGGGCCTTTGATGACTTGCGCCTCGCCGGAGCAGCGGGGGGGTCCTTGTCGCTCGGGTGCTGGCCGCGGGGGGATGGCGACAACCTCTTGATGGAAGAGGCCTGGATATTTGGCCAGGCTCCTGCACCGGGCTCACGATGGACACAATCCTGAGGTCAGGCAGGGTAAGGCATGACGAGAGGGTAAATCGCAGCATACTTTTAGAATAAGCTACCCTACCTAGAGAGAGGGGAAGAGAGGGAGAGAGAGAGAGAGACCATCTACGCTACGAATCCATCGTCATCACCCTTGGTCCTCATGGTCAGAGGTGAATGATAATCTATATCCCTTGAGCGAGTCTGCCAACCGATCCATCGACCCGACGGAGAGGCCCTCTGCAATGTCTTGAAGGAGCAGCGCGTCACTCTGCTCGTCCGTGGCGTCCGGGCCCGGTCCGAAGGAATCCGGCTCCGCCCGCCATCGCTCTTGCTCCTGCTTCATCTTCTCACGGGCCTTGATGACGGCCTCGCGCTGTTGCTGTCGTCTGGGCTCCCGCGCTCGCTCCCGTCTGTCCGCTGTAGCCCGCATAGTCTCGAATTCGGCGCGCAGTGCCGCCACGTCGACTGCAATATCCGTTGTGCGTGTGACGTATTGTACGTTTATGGTGGTGGTGGTGGTGGTAGTGGTTGCTGTCGGCGGCGCATAGCGGCGACTCGTCGGAACGCCGTCGGCCGCCACCTCCTCCTCCTCCTCGACGACGACATTCACAACGGGCGCCTCTTGGCCTGCGCTCTGCGTGTCGAGAGCGAGGGAGAGCCTGGTTGAGAGCGTGCACGCGTAGCTGGCCCCTGCGGCAATGGGTCCGAGGGCACGCACAAGGGGGAGAAGCGTATCGTTCCGGAAAGAGGAGAGGAAGGCAACGCCGTAAGCGATGCCTGCAGCCTCGGTCTCCTCCAGTGTCGGAGCCGTGATGGCGGCAGGGCCTGAATCGAACAGCCATTCCGCCAACCGCGACACCGCGAAGGTGCGCTTGGTGTGGGTGCTGCTGGGGTTGATTGGTCGAGGACGACGAGCGTGTTGTAGAATCCCCCGCCGATTGATGCAGGCAACCACCTCGTCGATGGAGGCGATGAGCTCGACGAGCTGACGCAGCAAGGCAAAGAGGTGGTCCTCGCCAGGGAGATCCGGGGAAGCGATCTCGTCGGCCTCTGTGAAGGGGTGTTGGTTGTCGTGATAAATGGGTTCGCCGTTGAGGTCGATGGGTGCGGATCTCAGGGCAGTAAAGCGTCGGGCGGACTGCGAAGCCGCCCATTCGAGAAGGAAAGATGTGATGGCGTCTTCGTCTCCATCTTTCTTGTCGTTGTTTTGGCGAGAGTGCTTGTTCCGAGCCGTCGTCTCTTGTCGCTTGTGAATGGTGCTGTTTGTGGAGAGGGAGCAGAACTGGGGCAAGCAGGCGAAATGCCATGCGGCAGGCGTGGACGGCATGGTGGTGGTGGTATCGTGGGAGGTCTCGGTAGTTGTCCGAGTGTCGTCGTCGTCAGGGTTGCGGCAGAACTGACAGGCTCCCAGCCAGGTTACACGTTTAGTGGTGAAAAGACCGTCACGAAGACGGCGAGTGTAAAAGGACGAATCGGCGACATCCATCTTGGGATCGTGTTGGGGTTTGTCGTTGCGATCGGCAACAGGGGGGGCCATCTCTGTGAGGTAGAGGGCAAAGGTAATGTCGTCAAGGAAGACCGAGGCATGGAGATGTTGGGAGCAGAGACGGCGCCATAGGATGGCGATGCTTGCAGCACGTTTGCCAAGCAAGCTGCTGGTCAGGAGAAGATCCTCAGTGCCGGTGTGGGGTTCAACAGGAACGCGGTCCCAGAGAAACGAGGTCAGGTCGCCGTGGGTCCGGAGCGATACGTGGGCTGCCTTGCCGAAGTCAGGCGTGGGGGCGGCGAGCACGTCATCAAGAGATGAGGCCAGGGAGAAACGAAGACGGAGCAGTGGGAGTAGTTTCTCGAAGCTTGGAACGCGCTTGGTGACGTTGGAGAAGGCCAGAATGTAGCGGTCGCCAGTCGGAGCAGTAGCTGCTGGCGGGGCTGTGTCTTGATGACGATAATGGAGGAAGGACAACAGAGGGATGCAAAGCGAGGCGAGGTAGAGACCCAGCAAGAGCAAAGACAAGATACAAAGCCACGACAAGACGGCGAAAGGTCGGCCGCGGCAAGAGTCGCGACGGGTAAGGTCGAGGATGTTGGGGATCTCGTGAATGTAGTGGGGTGGCGTTGGCTGTGCCAGTGACGGCGGCGTCAGTGTGTGAGTGATGTTGGGCAATGTCGTGGCAAAGCGGATGGAAATGGGGCGTCCGGACGAGGAAAAGTCGGAATTGAAGCAAAGTTCAATGGACTGGATCTGAAAAGGGCTCCCTGGATCGGAACCGGGGACCGCATCCGTGTCAGAGTCGAATTCCTCGGCATTGCCGCCGCCGCCGCCGCCGCCGCCGCCGTCTCGTTGGGCGGACTCGACATGTTGAAGCATTGCCGTAGTTGTCGGCGATAAGATTCGTACGGAGAAGCGGAGGACGCTCACGTCGGTCATCGGAGGAGGGGGTGTCGGCGTCTCGTCTCGGCTGGATCGGATGGCGATGCGGGCGGCATCAAGGTCCCATGGAAGCTCGTCACCTCGCATCGTGGGTGGCGGCAGTGCAGTGGTGGAGGTGGTGGAGGAGGAAGAGAGAATCATCCATCAGGTACCTGGGCGAGCGGTGCGGTGCGGTGCGGTGACGGGCCATCGCAGGTCAATGTCGGACGCGCCGTCCGTATACGGGCGTTGTCCTCGTATCCGTTCTTGTCCATGTGCGTGTGTGTGTTGTTTGTTTGCTGGTTTGTTTGGATCGGTGGTTGAAGGATGGAACAATGCGTGTGTGTATCCGTCAAGTAGGTGAAATACGGCCATCCATGATCCCTGTTCAATTCATGGTGCGTACGTAGTATTAGTGCAAACTACGTAGTAATAGTGTACCTGTATGCAGCTAACTTGGGTCATTTAGCAGAGGTTTTGCCGACATCTCGCCGCGGACTTGGCCCATGTCGGCCAAGTGGTAATACCTACAGGCTGGTATGGTACCATAGTACGGATACAGATGTATTGCCCACTCCAACAGGGTGTGGATGAGTACCTAGTACTACTATCCCACCGCCTACGGTGGCTAAACTGTCTGTCGCCCACTGTGGCTGAGCGGGGCGGGGGTAGGTAGTGTACATACAGTGAGTGCTGCATCCCAAGTGCTGACATAAACACCGCGTTTGGGGCCTCACCTCACCTCTTCTCTTGTTCCCTTTTCATCTTCTCTTATTAATCTCACCCTCTTGTTGTTGTTTCCTCCCCCTTGTTTCTCTTGTGCCATTTATTCCTCCTCGTCCTTTTGTCCTTGAATGGAAACCCGAGCAGCAGCAGCAGCAGCAGCACCCTAGCTGTTTTCCGTTCGCATCAATCTTTGCTTCTCCGTCTGTGTGGGTGGTGCAAACCAACCATTGTCAACAACCTCTCCCCAGCTATGTGTTCGTTCCCTTTTTGCATCACCGCACTCGAGAGCCAGTCAAGGCAACATTTGCTGACCATGATTGTCATCTACCAGTGTTCCAATGTGCTCGCTCGCCAAAACGACGCTCACCATTAACCCACCCAATCGGGCCAAGACGAAACCCCGAGACGAACCAATAACGATATACCGTCAAGATGGTCAGCCGGCGGCGCGCCTAGCGGTATGGCTGTTGGCACTTACTTGTCTGCATTCGCGATACCTCCTCGTCATTGGGAACAAGATGGATGCCTGCCGTCATAGGCCGGTGGATTGGCCCCCCCAAGACATGACACCTTTTGACACCATCGCATCTCTCTGCAACGTGACTGCTGGTTGTTGTTGTTTGATTGCGCCCGCCCCTCTGCGAAGCTACAAAGAGAACCGCGACCGCTATTAGCCAAGCCCCCCGGCGGCCCCCCCCTGTCTATCTGCTGCGTTTGGTATTGCTGCCGGACCCGGCCTTCTTTGCTGGACGATGCACGGTCCGATACCAGTGGTAAAATCCACTGTACTTGGCTTGTGGCGGCGGGTGGGATGATGGTTCCTCTTGAATCGGCACTTGCGCATCATCTGCCTTCCCCTTCCCCTTGGCATTCGAGCCCGGGTTTGGGTTGTGGTTGTTGTTGTCGTTGTCGTTGTTCCCGACCCTTGACGGCGAGGCATCTTCGGGACGGTCTGCTGGAACTCTGCCGGTGCTGGCATCGTTGACGCCAGGCAACACCACGTTGGGCGTAGAGCCGCCGCCGCCAGGAAGAAGCCCTTGATCTCCATGTCTGTTTGCTGGCTTGGTCATGGTCCCACTCCGAGTTGCGGCTTGGTCCTGGTCTTGGTCTTGTTCGTCATTGTTTTCGCTGCCATCATCTTTGCCGTTGCTGTCGTCGTCATGGTCGTCGTCGTCGTCGTCGTCGTCGTCGTCATGGTCGTCACCCTCTCCAAGACTGCCCGCCGTCTCCTTGTCCGCTGCACCCTTTTCGGCCTCCTTCTCGAGCCAATCCTGCCTCCATCTTTTCAAGTGCCCGTTTAACCACGTGCTCAAGCCCCCATTCCTATCCCAACTTGACAGCCACTCGCCGTCCTTGGCGTCCCCGTCCCGAGGCTCCCACCCAAGGTGCTCGAGGTAGTGAAAGCCGGGGTCAACCTCTGCCAGGGCAGCATGAACCGAAGAAGCGGGTTCGTCACGCAGTAGGCGCTGGTGCTTGTACCAGAGCATGCGCGCGCGGGCTTCGCGGTCAACCGGGCCTGACTGTGCCGCCGGCTTCGCCTTGCCGTTCTGCTCGGACATGATGTTCTGACGTTGATGTATGTCAGCAAGCGATGCAATGTTGCCTGGGACTTTCTTGTCAGCGAGACGATCGGGGGGGGCTCAAACGAGACGACACGGTCCTCTCTCTCCATTCTGACAGCGATGCCGCCGTCACAGGCGGAAAAGACCATCATCATCCATGCGTACTGACTTATCTGCTCGGTTACAACGCGTGTGTGAACTGGGGTAAACATTAAAAGGCATGTGGGGTGTTGGCTTGTCTTGACCTGGGAGGCGATGCGGTTTCTTGGAATAGGAATGAATCATCAAGGAATTCGCCAGCCATGTGGTAATAATGAAGCCGACTGCGTTTGACTTTTATCCTCCTTTACATCCATCGGAACTATCGGACCCTGTCGAGGTCTCTCTCTCCCCCCCCCCCCTTGTAGCAATGACTGACTGCCTGCCTGCGGCCATTGGCTTTCCATAGGATGAAGAACACAGGGCCGTATGGCACAAGGCAGACAAGACCATCCGGGATAGACGGATGCAATGCCCATGGAGAGAAACCACCCAGGGCGCGTTTCGAAAACGTGCTCGCTCGTCTTTGTCCCCCCCATATCTCCTGACCCTCCCCCAAGAGACAAAGAGAGAGCGGTGACCGGACCACCGCTGCCAGTCGCTGGACCAAGCGACAGCAAAACAGACACACAACCCGTTCTTCCTACACCTCCTTTGTGTATATCAGTCTTCCCATTCCAGAGCTCGCCACATGCCGCCACACAGACCATCGATGGCCTTGACAGTACCTACCCAGCCCCTGAGGTTCGGCTGGACCAGCTCCAGGTAGGCATTACGTGCATCATCGTCAATCAGCATGGTGCCGACAAGATAGCTCGCGTACACGACGCGCTCGGTCGCGGAGCCCGGCTCGAGCCGGCCTGTCTGGGGCCACAGGTCACTCCTCAGGTCCTCCATGGCCTTGATCACCGTGGCCTCCACCTCGGAATGGCGCCTGGACCCAGGATATGCCGAGTCGCGCGGCGGGTGGAAGGGGGCCGCGTAAGGGTCCAGTCTCATGAGCTCGAATGCCGTGGGCGGGTTGTCTGGCGAGATGGAGCGCAGCGCGTGGAGAGCGGCACAAATCTTTGTCGTTGACGCCTTGGCCGGCGGGAGCGGACGGGAGTAAAACACGGACCGCGGTTGACGGGAAGCAGCATAAGCCACCAGCACAGACGCCACCACGGCCAGCAATGGGAGCATCGCGAGCCGGAGTGAGTTGGCCGAGCGTGCCATGGAGGAGGTTGGTTGGTGGTAGGTCCGAGATTGTGTGTGTGTGTGATGAAAGTGGGAATAAGATGTACAAAAAAAGGACGTCTAGAAACGATATTCCGTGTGGTGCTTGTTTGCTGCCTTGTCAACACGTCGGGATTTTAACGATTGGGGAGAGGGAGGGAGAGGCTTGCTTATTTGTACCTATTGCGCCTTACTGGAGACTCTTATATTCAAAAACATGGCTTGAGGTTCGACTTCTCGTATTGCGTCCCATGCTTTATTCGTTGTCTGAGTCTCTACACTCCACTGCTTCCTATAATACACATCTCATGGACAACTCTCTGCATTGTTGCTTGCTCATCTCTCACTCCCCCTGAAACCGCGCCGTCATATCTCTCTCGTGGACTAACTGTATAATAAATCATTTCGTCTTCTTGTCATGCATGGGATCAGACCCGGCCGGCCCAGTTGCTCCAAAGTAATCGTTTCGTCCGCCATTGATAACAGCAAAGGCCCTTGTTGAAATGCTTAGTTGGTCTTCAGCTGGAACATTGAGGTGGAAGATTCCGGGATCCTCTTCATTTAGGCTCTTGTTGTAGCAAATGCGTTAAATATCCAAAAATCCTGACTGATGTTTCCGGATTGAACGAGACGCCTGCCCCCTCCCACCGCGAGCTTCATTCACCACACTCAGTTAGGGACACCAAGCAGCAACACTCAACCAACCCACCTTGATTACAACCCGAGTCAGACACGCGTTTATTCCCCATTTACAACGCGCCTCAAATGCCTTCAACGCCTGACCGCGGCCCCGGTGGAACAGGTCAAGGGAACCACAACGAGCACGAGGAACGAATGAGGCGGCTGCAAGACAAGGCCTTGAGGAAAATACAGCGGCGGAAACGACGCCAGCAGGAGGACGCCAAAGGCCACCACCGGGAGGGGGCCTCGACGGGTAAATCCTCGACCAAGGCCGCAACAGGGCCGCCGCGGCGACCAACCTTGGACACGCCGAGACCCGCGCCTTTTTCCATCACCCGCTGTGTCAGCTCGGCTTTCCGTGGCATATTCCGAGCCGCCTGGCAGTATTGCCTGGGGCTGAGCCGCCGTCTCCTGTTCGCCATGGCTGCCATCGCAGCATTGGTCTGCGTGGCTGAAGGGGTGATCCAGGGAGTCAAGGAGATACCCGTGGTTGGGGCGCCGGCTTCCTGGGTCTTTTTGTCAGCCTGGGTGCTGCTCAAGGGTGCTGTGCTGTCCATGGCTGGTGGTGGCGGCGGCGGCGGCCGGAGAGGCGGCCTTCCCGTCGGTCCGCCACAGCAGCAGCTCCCAGACCGGCTGACGGCTAATATGCCGCCGAGCGACACGTGGACAGAGGTAGGCATCTATCCACATGCCCTGGACATGCATCGCAACATAGGCTTTATTCTCGACTTGGCGGATCAGGGCGATGGCGATGATGCGCCAACCCTTGTCGCGGCACGTATCGTCAACGAGGCCGTCTCCCGAAACGGCCCCCTCGGCGCCGACGGCTCTGCAGCCCTGGATGGAAATGGCAGGCTGGTTGCTGGCGAGCCGTCTCCACTGCGGCTTGTCCTGTCAGACACGGCAACCGTAGTGGCCGAGATGACGCAGCAAGACCGGCTGTTTGTCAAAGACGCCGCCGTCATGCTGCGTGCTATCTTCCGGAGAGGCCGTCGGCTACAGGGAATCCTGGAGGAAGCAGTTGGCTCGCGTGACGCCGCGGCTTCCGCCGCACGGTCTGTTCCCACGCTCCTGCGGCCGTTTGCGAGCTGCGCCGTACATGTTGGTACGTTGGCGGGCCGCTGGATGGGCAGAGAAGACCAGGCCCGAAAGCAGGCTGCACAGCGTCTTGCGGACCTCCGAGACCTGCTGCACCACTCCATCGAAACACATGCCACCCTTTCCAGGGCGTTTGACGTCAAGCTTGTCAACGCTGCTGTAGAGGGCGAGGTCGTCGATATCGAGGCGCGGCTCTGCGGGGTGCACCATGTGCTCTCGCAGGCGCTCGATGTTGGCGACTATCGGCTGCGTGTTGCCATGGATGCCAGAAGCAGGGGTGGCAGTAGTGATGATGGCGAGCGTGGCGTGACGAGCCAACCGCGGCGTCAAGACCGGTCTTTGACGAGTGTCAAGACTCTGGGAGGTGCGGCGCGCCAGCTGTTGGGCATCGAGGCCGTGGGTTCCGTGCTCTGTCTCCAGGCCAAGGGCTCAGTTGCGGAATTCGAGTCGAGGATCTCCGTAGCCCGCCAGCTGCAGGAGGACATGATTGAGCTCCGATCACGCGTCAACATGCTGATGAAGCTGCACCACCCCAAAGCAGACGGGCCTGTGAGGGGTCGGGACGTGGCCGATATGGAGCGAGGTGCCTTGGATCTCCTGGGCGAGTTTCTTCGCAAGTTGCATCGTGCTTACGTTAACGGACCCTAGTTGCACCTCGCGGAATATTGATGGCTCGTAGACATGGTGTGTGTGTATGTGGCCTTTGTGTATGTGTGTCTATTGGGTATAGATGGATAGTTGACTGTATCGAGGACCTCTTAGTCAAAAAATGTCAGCTATTATAGAAAAACATGGCTAACTAGACCCATCGTTCTCTACTGGTTGTGTTCGGGGCACATTGCGTTGCATCACCAAGGAGAGAGAGAGAGACTCGGCGCGACTGCTTGATGCCACCAAGTGGCTTGCTTGCCTCTCTTGTTCCCTTCTCCAGAAGCAGGCGGCGGCGATTGACTCGGCGATTGATTGGGGCAGCGGAGTCAACGTCCCGTTGTTCGAAGCTCGTCATGATTCGGCGGACATGATGATGCATGTGGCCTCCGTGTGGCGGAAGAGATGGAGTCGTTGGCGGAGGAGTGCGCGCGACGCGACGCGACGCGACGCGGGGACTCAATACTTCCGTCCGTAGTGGGGGCGGGTACCTACCTTCCTAGTAGGTATGTACTTCATCCGGCAGCTGTGAGGGATCATGACTAATCTTGTATCCGCTAGCCCACACCAGCCTAGGATAGATACTCCGTACATGGCAGTACAGCAACCAAAAGATAAGTGGCCTAGGACACAGCACAGGCAAGATAAGCCAGCAGACAGACCCGTCTCGCCTCGCCTCCTTGACAGCTCCTGGAATGCCGCCAAAGCTTGGCTTGGTTGAAACCCCACTCTCCAGTCAATGATGCATCACCCAGCCAAGTCGCTCGGCCTACCTAGCGATCGCTGCCTCGGTGGTTTATCGTTGGGAGAGCAGAGTTGACGGGATCCCGAGTTTTCCAATGGATAATGGCCTCATGTGTAAGTGTCAGACGTCGAGTCTCCTCTTATTATGTAATAAATGGTGTAGACGGGTGATGCGATGCAGCAAAACACAACACAAGTAAACTTCTCCACGAAAAGGAAAGCTACTATCTATCCACCCATCCACCCCGCGGCCTTACTAAGCGGATCGCACGCAGGTAGACAACCCAGACGAGCAACTACATACACTAAGCCTAGTTGCACCCGCACATTAAAAGCGGTCAGGGAGGAGTCGACGCCAAAGGGTTAGAGATGCCAGAAATGCCATACCTAGCCAGCTGCGGGGATAGCAATAGAATAGATCCTAACAGTGTCATGTTAGAAGCCAAGCTAACCTTTGCCAAAGAGAAAATTCATTCTCGAGCATAGTGAGCTTTCGGACAAAGTGGCTCTGCTCTGGGAAGGAGCATGAGCTTGTTTCTACCTTGAAAAGCGATTACTAATTAGTAGGGGCTTTGGAGCGGGAGCTCCTAGAAGAACCCGTAGTACAAGTGGGAGTTTCTGGGAAGGAGCGAAGCTGTGGGAGCTTCCAAGTGAGATTGTCTGAAAACTCTGACTCTTGTGGGAGCTTTTGGGCAGTGGCAGCTTTTTCTTAGCCAATAAATAGAGATAGGCCATCTAGTTATCTGACATGGAAACTTGGCGGCAAGAACACGGGCCAGCACAATAGCATCTATAGAGAGAGAGAGAGAGCAGAAAATGGTGGACCATTAATATCATGTCGTGATACCATATAAGTCACAATTACTGCCTTGTAATTGTGGTTCCACTTTTACTCCTGTTCATCACAGTTATGAGCCCAGTTCGTTCTGAAACACCTATGCTGTGCTTGAATGGGTTAAGGTGTATGTAAAAAAGTGTATTGCTTAGTTAGACCGTAAAGCCTGACGCCTAGAGTTCGAATCCAGCCCTAGGCAGCCACCTATATTTCGGCGAGATGTACCCGATCAGAAGGTTTAAAGAGCTGTCAGTCACCTGAGATATCAGCTAACTGGGGGGGTGTGTCGTGATACCATATAAGTCACAATTACTGCCTTGTAATTGTGGTTCCACTTTTACTCCTGTTCATCACATATCACGACTGTCAGATCTTCTTACATCGGGGATAAACGCATATAGGGTGCTAAAACCACCACGTCGCACGCAGGATGGTCTGACTGACGCAAGGGGCATTGGATAGAGGGAGATGTCTGTCAAGGTCATAACATCTTGGGAGGGGCTGCTTGGCCATCACTGACGGCCATGAATGAACGTCTCAAGCAGTAAGATTTCCTGGCACACTTTTTCAAATGCATGCAGCCAAGCACTGCCTGCCGCCTTGGAGAGCATGGAGGTGTTTCGGTGTATGTAGCCTAGTTCCCACAAATTACCCTTGGCTATTCGATCGGGGCGAACTCTGCCAGCCCAGATGACAACCAGCGATGGACGAGATTGCAGCTTTAGATTTGGATCCCGACACTGATTGACACACACACACACACACGTACTATACCAAACCTAGAGGAAAGCGATTTGGGGTCAAAGGAGGATGTGTTGCGGCTCTAGAGTCCTAGACTACTTACATTTTAAGATCCAAAACCCGGGACGCCGCCGAATGGCCAAGGATAGTGTGAACAATGCGAAGGCTTCAGAGGGGGGGGGTGGATGCGGTGGACAAGGCGCCGTACGGTGCTACATTAGCCAAACCTGCCGACTTGCGGCCTAAAGTTAGGCCGCGTCACTTTGTCCCCTTAGCTCTAACGTTTTTTATTCTTTTTCTAAAAAATTAATTAGTTTAAAAATCAAGTTTTTTAATTAGGTAATATTTAGCCTAAGGTATAGTCTAAGATATAAACTATAATATAGCTTATTACTTAGTTTATAATATAGCTTAATAGGTTAGCTAATATATAGCTTTATAGTTAGCTTATATAAAAGCCTAGCTTTTA
>MU846519.1:0-19085 GCA_030867225.1 Colletotrichum caudatum
GGGGCTGGCTGAGAAGGTCTGATAACTCGGCAGAGTGTCCCGTAATGTCGCCGGGCTTAACGGCGGCCGCAGCACTGACCAGAGTCGACAATGAGCCTGCACAATAACTTCTCCTTCTTGACCGGGCTGGCCAGGTTGTGTGCGTCGTACTCTGCACGCCCCCAATGGCGAGCCTGAGAGGTACCCAGACGCGTCGCCAAATCTGGGTGAAAGAGTCCTGATACGAATACATACAGGGAGAGACACAGACAGCTCTGCGGCGTGGTTGTATCTAGGCGTATGTAGATCCAATGTGTGTGTTGTATGTAAAATGGTGTGTGTGTGTGTGTGTGTGTGTGTGTGTGTGTGTGTGTGTGGCGGCCGACAACGTGGATTGCCGTGATTCGCCTGATTGCGGCGCGGGTCGATGTGCTAGGATCTTTGCCAACCCCAGTCGGAAAGCGAAGATAGCGCGCGACTGATAAGCCAAAGCGCCAGATTTACTGCAAGCCCCGGCCGGGGAAGCAGAGAGCGCATTTACAAGGTATGTATCAGCTACATAGTGTACATGGCCTCCATTAAGCTATCCTCACCTTCTGCGTTTTGATCGATTGGAATTGAGCATCTGGAATGAGTTCCCCTACATACCCTGCATACCCTCCATACACTACAAAGTAGTTATACGACTGCTCACTCGTCGGTCTCGCATGTCTTGTACATGGAAAGTCCTGTAAGACTTGCACCACCTGCTTGTGTGCTGCTGAGCCGAGCCTGGTTGGTTCCTAGGGACTGTGCTTGTTGGCCTCCAGGTCCAGGACGGGAAACCCGGACAAGGCCCGAAGCTGCTGGAGCCCTGGCAGTCGACACAGTAGCCGCAAACTATGCTCTTCCAAACGAACTTAGTTGGTCAGCAATTGCACGGGATATTGTTGATACCCAGTCGAATCAGCGCTTGAGAAAGCAGGGCATGCCGAGAGTGGTGTCTTCCCTGTCAGGGCCACATACAGAGAGGGAGAGAGTGTGTGTGAGTATACGCCATACGTATCCGATTCATTGCAAAGAACGTTCAGTGTGTAAAAGACAGCGAGGTAGGGACAGAAAGGAGAGAAAGAGAAAGAGGGTGTGTTGACGGGTAAGCTAACGTGGCCAAAAGCCTTCCGCTGGGAACTGTACATAGTAGGTAGAAGAGCCGCGTCGAGGGTCCGATGCCTGTCTAGCAAAGGACGGTTACGGCCGTCCGAGTGTTGCTGTTGCAAGCAGGGCTGCCATCGCTCGCTCCTGGGCGGATTACCTTGTATGCGTACTGGCTGAGGGATAATGTCTTCTTCTTCTTCTTCTTCTTCTTCTTCTTGTTCTTCCAACAGCGGACCAATGCTATCCCACCGCTGGCGGGCTGGTTCAACACTTTCGGCAATGGCCTCTGCTGCTCCCAGAAGCTTCTTCTAGGCTGCGAGGAGTTGAGACAAAGAGGGGAGGGAGGGGGATCTGAATTGCCGTCGTTCGCCGCCAGTGGGGGTCGAGACCCTATACCAATTAGCATTGGCAGCGATTGAAACTTTTAATCAAGGACGCTGACCAACTTCGGTGCCCCTAGGATCGCAAGGGGAGAGTGTAAGAAGTGAAGTTCGAGGTTGTCTAATTGCCTGAGGCAAACGAGCTCTCCAGCTGGCTGGACATATTGGTAGGTACTTCGTATCTGAACTACTAATTACATTGTATGTCCCTAGGTAGGTACATGCTAGAAACGGCTGCCCGTGGAGGGAAATGAAACGCACCCCTCCCCTCCATGATGCCTGCCGGGGCCGTTCATTGGATATGTTTTAGAGCTGCTTAGCCGCCTTGCATCTGGGTCATGCAAGTGCTCAAGCCAACATGAGCATCACACCCTCACCCCTGCTCAATCTACACTATCATCTTTGGCAGCCCAATATTTTCAAGATGTGTCTGCAGGGTCTGGACGACGTGGGAGCGAGCCAGGGGGGGGGGCGGGGCTGCCACCTGAGATGCTTCTGGCTGGCTTGCTTGCTTGCTTGTTCTTTTGCTTGCTTGCTGCTTGGTGCCAGCGGATACTGGCTACTGCACACTACCTTATCATGTACTGTACGTGTAGTCTATGTACTAAGGTACTGTATGCCGGCGGGAACTGCCCCAGTCCTGGCTGGGCTGCATCTTGGATAGTGTGCGGGAAGGTTGACGAGCCCGCTTCCCGCGAGGGATCATGCCGTCTACCGCAAAGGTCGGCAGGCACTTAGTTGTGTGCGGATAACATACATACTGGCGTATACTACTTACTACGATATACGTGTGTGTCTCCATCAGCCTCACCGGGTCTATACTCAAATTGAACGCTTGGCCGCAAGACCCTCGACGAAGGGGTCTAAGGCGGCATTTGTCATCCCGACGTAATGAACTATCGCACCGACCACATAATGCTTGCTGCTTCCTCTTGAACCCTGCGCTATGTAGCGTACAAAATATACTTCTTTGGCTTGCATCGCATCTCCAGGGTTCGGGGGAGGGGATGATGGGCATACGTCTGCACTTGGGTGTTGTGGAACCAGTGGTTACCTTGGTCTGCACTGGGTATGCCATCTCGAAATCTAGCTGATCCTAAGTAATAGTAAAGTTGCTTTGTCGCAGCATGTTTCGGCGACATGTGCGCGATCGAGTAAGAGCCGAGAAGTCTGATACCTAGATCTTCCTGATTCTACTCATGCCTTGCCTATATAGGCTCTCAGCAGCCGCCCGATGTGTGTGGTTAGCATCATACGACCTCCCGGGTTGGGGAGAATTCATCTATCGACCCCCAAGGTACAATAAGGTTGCGGCCATGCCGATGCGTGCAGTTGCCTGTTATGTGAGGCGTACAGACAAGCATCCGCACGGCAAGAGGCGTCGACAAAAAGTTTGCTTGTGTCTGATTCACTATCCCGCCCCGTGCGATAACAACCGGAATACAACTGGGGATGACTTTTCCCGAAAAGTGAGTACAAAAGATAAACCAGCAATCAAAAATAATAGTTTGATTGGCGCGGCGAGAGAATTGTTCTTTGCTTCATAAGCAAAGGGTAGATGACGTCGTGAGTACTGTACGGCCTCAACGCCCCATGGCAGCCGCCAGTAAGACGTCTGTTTCTTGTATAGGACTCGAAGTCTCCGATTGGCAGCTATCCAATAGAATGCCTGGGACGGTCAGGTCAAACGCCGAGGCCAGGTCGGCAGATGATGGAAACCTAATGCTCGCTCAAAGAAACTGCCACCGTCGAGGCACGAGCACGGCTGCCGCCGCCGCCACCATCAGGTTCAACCACCAACTAGAGATGTGACTGGCTGAGACAGACACAAGTCGTCGGAAGGAAACAAAGAGCTTCCCAGCTTGCCGTTCCAAGGGAAAGGGTCTGAAATGACAACAGTTCATTGACAACGTGGCTGAATAAGTGCCATGTGAGACACGAGCGGGCCAACGTGCCCAGTCGGGTTCCTGAAGGAGACTTGATGGATTGGCGCCATTTTGTTGACTCTCTTCTTTTCCAGTGAGACCTTTCATTCAGCTGCCCTCCCCTCCACCGGGGGCACTTCGAGCCAGTCTAGATCAGCCACGCTACCATTGACTGACGAGGAATAGGTCGGCCACGCTGTCAAGCCTCCAAGGCTGGGAAGATGGCGCGTCCGACACCTCAGTGGTCGACTCGGTTTCTCGGCCAGTTCTGGCATTAGTTGCGGTACCAGTTTCTCTGATCCTACTGGCCGTGGTATGAGAAACGAAACATGACGCGGGTTGGTCGTCTGCTTCTCCAAGTCGATCAAGAACCGAGGTACGTGCCCTCCAGCCGATTTCTCGACATCCTTGTACCGGTACCTTCGCACACGGCGCATGAGGAAGACCGGCGGCCCGCGAGCGGCAGTCTCAGTTCAGAACAGCATTGATTCTGAACCTGATACTCTCTACTGTCGACTATCTTCCAAATCAACTAGATCGAGCCATTATTCAGCCGTCGTCACAAAGTACTCAGAAGCTGGCTGACCGACGATTGACTGAGGTGAGGGCCTTGTCAAGCCAGCCTCCTCTAACATTGCATGTTGCTAGTAATAGATGCCCCTGTTGTTGCTAAATGTCGTCGCGCGCTGAAGTGGCTTGCTGCTCCAGGAGATCGACCGCACCGGAGAAGATATCTGTACCTATTGGTGCAGAAGCCGAGATGGTGGTATTCAGGCAAGGCGTATGCACGCGCTGCAGTGTACAGGACGGAATCTTGCGTGGGATTGCACATGCCACCAAGTACCTAGGTATGTAGGGTATGTAGGTACGCAAGCTTCTGTACTGCACTGGGTCAGACGCAACAACAGAACAGTGTGACCAGCCCCGCACCGGCCTGGTCCATACGGGGGTTGTTGTGTGCCTCCTTGCCTGCCTGCCTGCCTGCGTCGAAAAAGTCTTCGCGATGTTCCCCCTCCGGGATGAGGTGGCCAGCCACCCACGGCTGTCTCACGGGCGGCTTGCGGCTTGGACTATGGGGGCCAGCCAACCTTTGCTGAGCAACTAACTGGGACTGTTCCTGTCGAACTGAAGGTCGCGTGTAGGTATGGTCGGTGCATCGACGGCGCCCACGGCGCACGGCCATGCACCGTATCTGGCTTCTGAGAAGTTACATAGGGCTAGACATGAGCTGAGGCCCCTCTCTCACGCCTGCCTACTGCGTACTGTAGGTGCGGGATGGACATGAAGCAAGCATACCTATCCACACGCACGCAGGTGCATGCATTGATTGCATCGCCCGGCTTGGGGCTATAGGGATACCGTAAACCGCAAGCACAGTACGCAGCAATCGAATCGCCCCCACCTTATCGTCAACAGAGTCTTCGCCATCCAGGCATGCTTTTTCCTCGTTTTGATCGAGCTCGAGAACAAGTTCGTGGTCTTGGGGAGGAAGAGTTTCCAAAGGAAGCTGCCCCCCCCAAACGAGTTGCTGACGGTTTAGCCGGCGGAGCCCGGTGAAGACACGACCGGAACAGGCATTCCGATGAGCCAGGATATATGGCCTTATCTACGTAGTAGCAAACTACGAAGCAGATAGTACCTAGTAGTCGAGGAATGTCGGGCTGGAGTGACACAAACCTTGATCCCTGGATTCGTGGAACTCTGGAGCGCATCCAGATAAACCGCCTACGTACATACTCGGCCGACGGGTAGATGATCCTCCTGCATTTCGTGGGCCGTTGGCTTCCATTCTTCCACTGCAGGAAGCTAGAGAGGGAACTTTGAGCGCCACGAGGGATGGCCGTGCCGTCGCACCGCTCCAGCTCTTCTCGTGTTCAGCATTAACCAGTAAACCCGGCCAAGACGTATTGTCAGACAAGTTCCCGTGGAGCTGCGTCTGGGCCGGCTTACGAGCCCGCTCATTGTCCAAAGGATGAAGTGAACAAGAGTAGAGATACATCCGCCGCCGATTCGGTGCCTGGTCCAAGGTTTGAACCCAACCCACGACATCTTTTAGGAATCTTGCATTGCAGAAAACCGGGCCCTCGGAGCATTCTCAAAGGCACACTCAAATCGTTTCAATCTAATTGCTAGACGCCATGCAACTAACTGCTGACAACA
Source organism: Colletotrichum caudatum (assembly GCA_030867225.1). Lineage (NCBI taxonomy): Eukaryota > Fungi > Ascomycota > Sordariomycetes > Glomerellales > Glomerellaceae > Colletotrichum > Colletotrichum caudatum. The sequence continues at coordinate 5,579 of MU846519.1, forward strand.
CTCAATAATTCGTGCATAGGTGCAGGTCCCGAATGTGCGATTGATATTGGCATGCTCTTGACCTCGTGACCGAGCCTTTGCGCATTGTCTACCATTTCTGGCTGAGCCTGTGCACTTGGCATCTCGTAACCAGCCTGATGAACCGCGCCAAATGGGCGAGGGGCAGACGAACCGGTCCGTGTTCAACTAAACTCTATCGGCATGAGCATGAACAAGGGACCAATCTCACCTCACTAACTGGGGCTTGCGCCGCAGAATTCGGGATCGAATCAATCACAGAAAGGCGCCTGTCAGGTCTCTCGAGCTCTGGCATCGAGCTTTAATCTTACTTGGCCCCTTCGCCATAGGCCCAGCCAGTGTCCGGGGACTACACGGAGCAAGAGAACATCGCGTGACAACAGTCGCAAACCAAGAGCGGCATCGGGGCTTGTTGTGAGACGCTTATATGCAGGATGCGTGGAGTTTTCTTGGCCCTGGCTAGGTAGATGACTCGGCCCGCTGGTCATTATGGAAAAACATACCGCGGAAATATCTTAGCCTCCGCAGAGTATGTATTCGTACCGGTGCCACAAATGAGGCCGTAAAATAGCGTGGCAATGGAGGTCGGAAGCGGCAGCAAGATCCAGACTCGAGGTTCCATTGCCATTGACTGACGACCGCGCAGAACAGTGTCGCCCAAGCTTCGGAAGGCAGCGGACCACAAGTGACTGGGAAGACATCTAGTCACCGTCCGGTCGTCCAGGTCCAGATGGAAGAGGCCCCAACCTCGGATAGGTGGACAAGGGAGGGGGGTGGACCAACGGTGTTTCTTTTTCTATATCTTGGCAGCCGTTGGGGCTGTGGTTGTGGTGCGCCTTTTCTGGACCCGACGAGAATGTCTTGCCGGCCGATGGCTCCCTCGTGCGGTAAACCCGGAGTCCACAACCACCACTTTCTCATCATGGGGACGACGCGCTGGCTGAAAGCCCGGACTCGAAGAGGATCTGTGAGAGCTAGCCGGGGCTAGCGGAACAGGGTTGAGTTGAAAAAAGGTGGCAGGTAGACGAGTGGTGTGGTCCGTGGTGTCAATGTTTGTTCAAGGGAGGTTGGGCGAACCCCGCTGGTTACTAACGGAGCAGTGCGAGTCCACCCGTACAGGTAGGTACTGGGGCTCCAGCAGACCGCGGGCGGGTCGCCCGTCGGCCTAAACCACCTTGGGTTAGAAGAAATTGAGCCGGATTGGCGGGGACTTGGGGGGCACATTTGGGTAGACGCCCATGGGAGCCAAGCCTAAGGACCCGGCTCAATGAACGACTGTCCTTTCTTTCGCGCGATGGTCGATGACGAAACCCCAGCGAGCAGCGCGAAACAAAAGCAACCCGAATATTGACGCAGCTGAAGGCGTAGAGCATATCGGTCTGAACCAGCTCCCGCCACCGGCATCTCGAAATGAGACATTGGCCCTGCTGGGCGGGTCAGGCTGTAAGACCAGCTGCGACCAAGGGCTGTGTCAGGAGCAGCGATCCCGGCGGGCAATATGTGTATATCAACAGGATACGTTTGTGTAACGGCAAACCCGATGCGCTGTGTATCGTACGGGAAGCGCGAGAACTCATCGAAAGGCGACGAGTCAGCATCTCTTACTGCTGATCTGTACTTGATTTTGGACCCTGCGACTCGAAGCCTGTTGGTAGGGTTGCTACCGTAGCACGGAAATCACGCATGGAGGTGGTTGCCAGCTGAAGTCCGATAAAGGTTCAGCGCTGTGGAAACGAGCTACGGCTTAGCCCTCTATCGCGTGCGTGCAGTAGGCGATCCTAATCTTGGAGCTGGGTATCGTTCGGGAAAGCTGCCGTCGTCGTCTTTTCCGCTGTCGCTGTCAGTACGCACAAGACGTCTGCCGTACCGTGTCCAGGGTCTACCGGATGATTGTAAGGTGAGGGGATGGATGGTAAATGTTTGGGGAGAGAAAAAGTCAAAGTATGGATAGACGGCGGAGGAGGAGCATCGTGGCACGGGATGGCTTGTTGGGAAGCTGGCGGCGTGAGACAACGGTACGGCACGGGGGGGAAAAGAAGAACATATTGATGGTAGGTTGGCCGGATTGTTAGCAATCAAGGTACGCGCACAAGTCAAATCGACCGTCCAGGCTACGAGGATAATGGAAGCTAGTGCAAGGTACGGATACACACTTGTAAGGTAGGTACGGATATCGTTTGATACATATGTAGTAGGTTGGAGTCATGCATCCAGGCGCAGGGCATCTGCCTTCATCTCGAGAGGAAGTCAAGTTTATCAAAAGAGGGTTGGAGGGGGGGGGGGGGGGGGCGGCGTGCCAATCAGCATCTTCGCAAAGGCATCTACTTGCGACAAAATGGTACATATGTCTGTCCAGCTACGAATACCCATGGCAAGCAAGATATTCATCGAGGATTGCGACTACATCACGAGCGGGAACTCGAGCGTGATTGTAGGCAAGTCTGGGCTTGGAAGGTGGAGGGTTCCTGAGGCATGAAAACCATCATATCCATGATCCTGGTGGGAGGGGCGGGGGGAGGGAGGTGGGGTTGTCAAGGGCTCAAGTGTCGGAGAGTAGGTAGTTGCGACTGTTCACTCCTACCTAGGTGCCTACCTAAGGTATCCGTACGTACCTACCTAGTCACGGAAGGAAGCTACAGTATTACCTGCCTGTCAGGCTGGCCCACCTGGCTCGAAGTGAAGTGAGAACCGTCAGGCCGCCGAGTTGTCTCCCAGTTGCCGCTGTATCGCAATGCAATGCGCGAGGGCGTGCCCTCCCAAAACGTCGATTTATTTGACCAAGACAAGCTGCTATGGTACTCGTAAACTACCTAGGTACCTAGGTCCAAGGCCAATAACAACCAGCGGTAACTGCCAGCCACCGCCTAACCGCGATGGGGTTCTTCCTAGTTTCCCCATGTGGTTCTTGCCTTGTCTTTTACCCACTCGCGATCCACAAGGAGAGGCAGGCAGGGATGAGGCAGCACAGGCAAGCACATAGGGTTCGCAGCGGGGCAGGCGCAGAGAACAACACCGCAGTCATCGAGAAAGACGCACATTGGGGCGTGGGCAGTAGTCTGAACAAGAAAATAAGTCAGACACCTGGTAAGAGCAGATTCAGTGTCAGTAGCTTGGGTAGATGGGCCAAGCCAGGGAGCGATAATGCAGGCCAATGACCGATGCTGGCGCAATTGAAAAAAAAAAGCAAGGTATCACAAATCCACCGAGCAGACGATGAAGACCAGGCAACAGAACAGGGTCGGCCAAGGTAGCGTTGCAAGATCTGCCTTTTGACATACGCATGGCCCTCCCTCTACCGTACGCACAGTGCAGCAAACGTCTGTGCTCTCGAAGTGACCCAGCCAGCGTAAGGGAGCAAGGTAGGTACAGGTATATTTGTGCGGATGCTAATGCGTAGTCTAAGATCAGAGATCCATACTGCATGGCGTGCAGTGCTTCAAACGGAAGCAAGATAGTTCACCCGACACACTATCTACTCTTCCTTCCCCGACCTTGGGTCTTGTCCCTTCTTGGGAGGCCCAGTGAGTAAGCCAACTGCGGCAGAATCAGAAACTCAAGCCGGCGTAGAGCTGTTTCTAGGTTCGGCAATCGCCAAACTTCTTAGCTCCAAGCGCTAAGCCGACGGCGTCATTCTTGGTGGGCAGAAGAAGCGTCGAGAAGACGACGAAGCGCCAACAACTTGCTTGGGATATTCCCCGTCCAGTCCGGTCCTCGCTTTCTCCAGGCTGGAATTTTTTCTTTTCCTGATCGGGTCGTCAACCCGCAACGATGTTTCCTTTGGGGGGTGGGGGGTTAACATGGTAGTTTCGAACATGTTGGATTGAGCTGCGACCGTCAGTGCATTTATCATCAAGGACCATCAAGGCCGTCGCACGCCATCGGATGTACAATCAAATCGCGTCGGCCTCGGCTTAAAAGAGACATATGCTCTACCCTGCTGCCGGGAGCATTATGCTTTTCACTCAAAGCATTGGACACCCGACCTCTACATTCGCTAACCGGATGGCATGGCTTGGTTTGTCGGAACCGCAGCTACTTGCATTCGTGACGGAACTCAAGTTCGGGGCGAATACGGAAGAGAGGGGTATGGCGTGTAGGCATGCGTGCCGTGCGTCGTTGGCAGCAGAAACATTCAAAATTCAAACACACAGAGTCCGACAGACTTTCGAGGTTCGGTCGAACAACAAAGGTAACAACAATGGCATGCACTGGCAATGGATCCAAGAGAAGGAGGTAACGCCCAGTCCAAGGCCCGAGGGCGGATGAACGATGAGATCAAGGAGCACGGCCGTCCGGGACAGTGTGTCAACCAGCCAATAACTGAGCCTGCCTGTCGGATGGCTTCAACCGCTGTTGCCGCTGCGGGCATCTTCAGTTGCCGTCTCTGTCCGCTGAACCGCTCGGGTCTCTTTTTCAAAGCACCCAGCCACCCAGCCTACCGGACTTGACTGCGGGCTCTCAGCCAGCCTTGGTAACCCCCTCAGAGTCCGAGTGACGTGAGTTGAAGCCGGACTCGACCGTTGTCGGGGGAATAGAAGCCCCCTCCATTAACCAGCCCGGGACGTCAACTTCGATGTTGCGCCGACGCTTGAGTGAGAGGCCATTGCGCCATTGGGGACTTGATACTGAAAACCGACGACCTCCGTATGAATGGAGGGGCTGTGCCGGGGCGACAACAGCTAGCCTTGCTGAGACAGCAGAGTAACCAAAAGTCGAGCTGAGTCGAGATGACTAAAGGCCAGACAGAGGAAATGGAAGACTTCAAACTGAATGAGAGGGTTTCCAAAACTTTCCCCAACGAGAGCTGGCAGTTTCTTAATTGTCATGCTCCGTGCGCTGTGCGTAGAGGTAGTGGGAAAACCACCCCCCCCCCCCCCCCCCCCCCCCCCCTTCATACCGAGAAAAAGGATAAGGAAGAAAGGACGACGCAAGCACGAGCGAAAGTAACGGAGCCTACCACCACACACCTCTTCACTTCACATCGACAAGGCGCTCACTCACTCACTCTTTGGAGACGAATGGAGTTGGGCGGCACAGATTCAAAGGCTCAAGATTGGGATCCACCGCAACCTCCGATGCTAGATTGAGGTCCTGTCCTGTCCCATGTCCCGTCGGCGTCTTGGTTCACCATGTCTGATTTGTGTGTTTGGGCGACAAGGGTTGCCCACTGTCCATCTGGCGGCCCTCGCTCTCAGTTCGTCGGGGGGCCGAATTGTCCTGACCTGGCCTCTTTGATCCGTAGCGTGGAGGCACTGCTCTAGGGTCGGTCGAGGTCGGTTGGCCCAGTCCAATCCACGTCCACACTTCCCAAATCTCAGTCGCAGTTGCGGTCGGGAGAGGAGAGGCAAGATGGCCGCACGGGTAATGGTACCTCGTCTCGAAAGGGAAGTTGGACCAGTGTACATACACCAGGTAGAATTCTGGACCCTAGGCTGGATTCGAGATGCTCCATGGACGCTCCGTGTCCCCTTCACTCTCCAGCTGACTGTCTTCCTGCCAGGCATTATCGCTCAGTTTCCATGCCTGGCCTTGTCTTCTTCTTTGGCGATACCCTCCGTCCTTGAATACATCCTACGCAGAACACTCCAAACCGTCCGTCCGCTCCAGGTTGTATTGTATATACATGTGTACACCAGGTACGGGCTGCCCAGCATTGTTGAGTGTGTGTCCCCTCTGAAAAGACCGACAGACCGACGGCGACTGACTGGGGCTTGCCCTCAGGCCACGGACTACCCTGTTCGGTGCCAACAGACCCCTCTCTTCTCAGTGCTACGCTGCTCCATCCACGCCCCCAAGCGAGAACCAGGAAAACGACAACGGAGCGAGCAGCGAAGCCCTTTACGCCATTGCTCTTGTTGCACGCCCCTCTCCCTGGCCCTCCTCTTACTCCTCCTCTCTCTCCGCCTTTCCCCTCCAACGACTACCACCCTTCATCCACCGAACGGCGACGGCTAGCTTGGTTCCTTGCCCGTACCACCCTTCAAGGGCTCGGGCAGTTGGTTGAGAAATTTCCTTTGCGCGCCCCAGCCCGGCACAGTGGTCAAGACCGAAGAAGAGACGAAAACGAGAGGCGGAGGCCGACGGCAAAGTCGCTTACCGATGCAGTCGCGGTCCAAAGTGACAAGGGGTTCCAGGAGCAAGGTCCTCAAGGAAGGGGGAGGAAGGGGGAAGATTTGACGTGAAAGCATAAACAGGCAGGAAAATTAGAAACACACGTAGGTAGGTATCATATCGTACATACATACGGATAGGGAGCGGGGGAAGGGCCGCTGCTAGCTAAGGCAAGGTACGGAAAGGTAATGTGAGGTGAAAGCGTCATATCGCGGGTGAAGTCTCGTACATACAGCTAGCTACCTACATAGGTAGTTGACCTAGAACAAACACAAGGCACGATACGGACAGGCTTGGTTAGAGGACGAGGATGAAGAGGGGGGACATTACGAGTCAAACCCCCCACTTTTCCCAAAAGGCTCCTTCCGATACTCCCCATACATAGCTGTAGTAAAATACATAGATACTATGTACGTAGTGTTCTGCCAACAGCTGAGACCAAGTCAGCAAAGATGAAAAGGTATTTTCATCTTTCCATCCACACTTGGTTGGGTTGGGCGAAGAAGGAGGGGCACAATTGGAAACAGTCGGAGGTACAGATAGATACTGACGAAGGTGTCAATCTTTCCAAGGGGACAGATAAGTGCAGCAGTACACACACACACACACACACACACATACTACAATACATCCCATCCCGATGCACGTCCAATGTGCCAGCGATGGAAAGAACAACAACAATAACAACATCAACGGAATACGGCAGGGAGCAAGAGAGGAAAAGAAACAAACACAAAGACAGGAGGAGGCACAGACGGACTACCATACAACAATAAATGCGATACGCCCGTAGCTTCGGGCCCAAGAGTCGACATGAAATGACCCCTAGCACGTCGTTATTCGAGTGCGAGTGCGCGCGCGTGTGGATGTCCCGATGCTCTGTTTTTCGGAGTGGATGAAGCGTGTGCGCTGTGCTATGGGTTCGTGTGTGCTCCCCATCCTCCATCCATCCATCCATCCATCCTCAGTATCTCTTCTCCTCCGACCATCCGTCGGAAACTTGGGGGTACGTACCGTATCTTGGTTTTTTCCCTCTCTCTTTCCAACATGCCGCTAGCTTCAGCGTTGCGCGGTGTACCATGTTTCTTTTCCTTGCATGGCCCCCCTCCTGCTCCGCTCTCCCCCCTCCTTCTCCTCCCATCCCATCCCATGTCATCCATCATCCCTCCCTCATCACATTTGGCAGTGTACGTATAGAGCAACCCCCCCCCTTCCTACCCCCGGTCTCCTTGTTTACAGACTGCGGTACCTTGGCCCTTAGCCTCGCCCTCTTCCATCCTTGTCTCTAAGGCCGTCCCCAGCAACCCCGGTCGGTCGGACCGCCCACTCAGCAGCGCGAGAAAATGGCCAAGACCACCCACTCACTCTCTGGGCTCCTTCGGGGACAGGCCTTTCGCCTGTGGTGTACAATACAAGACCTACAACTACAGGTACGGTTCCCAATGTACACTAAGCGAACCCTACCATATGTACCTTGTTGACCGCTACCGCAATCTGTACCTTGTTGCTCTCTTTTATTTTTTTTATTTTTTTTTATTTTTACCTGAGGTACATACCTCTCTGCCTTTGCCGCAGTAGGTACCTACTTTGGAAGAGAAACAGATCTCTCGACCGGTGCTCACTGCCCTGCCTTGCCCTGCCACTCACTCACTGACTGCTCTGCTTCGACCTCACGGTGCCCATGCTCATGCTCATGCTCATGCCCATGTCCATGTCCATGCTCATGCCCATGCCCATGTCCACGTCCACGTCCATGTACCCCCCACCCCATGCCATGTCCATGGGCCATGCCCCCCCCATGCTGTTCGAGCGAGCTCTTCTCCGTACCGCTACCGCCGTGCCTTTACCGCACCGCACCGCACCAGCATCAGCAAAGTGCGGACACCGCAGTACCCCAGTACCTGTTATTTTTATTTTTTATTTTACCTCAACTTGCACCTGCACACTGCACACTGCACCATCCTGCGCCGGCCGGGGAGGGCGTGTGGGTTGTGGACCGTGGATGGATGGATGGACTTCGACCTGCCTCCTCTTCTTTTCTCACCACCAAAAACAAAACCTCCCCACGCCCGTCTTCTTTCTTTTCTTTCTACCTCTCACGACTCCACCAACCACCTCCAATATTCCACCTAGGACAGCCAAAGAGGCGAGGACGGTAAGCCAGACTTCTTCTACGCCTACGCTTCCCAATGCCTCTTCACCACCCTTCATCCTCTTGTTTTATGCCCTAGACCGCCTTCATCATACAACTTCCATCTCTCCCCGTCTCCCCCATCATTCCTCTCCTGCATCTCTTCTGCGCAACCCGCCCCCCCCTCCTTCCTCTTATACGCCAAAAAGCTCTAGCTAATGTACCTGCATTAGAAGAGTTTGGGCGAGCTCGACGAAAGAGAAACAGAAGCAAAGAAAAGAAGGACGACCAACACGATCCCTCGACTGTGTGTGTGTGCGCGTGTGTGTTTATGTGGTGTTTGGTTCCTGCCTGAATAGACAGACCTTCGTACAAACGGCTCCCACCGCTTGTTACTCAGCTCCCGATCTCAGCACTCACACAAAAAGGGCATTCCCTCGCTTCTCATCGTCACCGTCCTCGGCGCCTTTCGTGCAACCCACCCTCTCATCAAACAAGAGAGACTACTTTCCTCGTCTCCTTTTCTGCCACTTCGACAAACGGTGTCGCTTTAATCAGCCAGCACTCTCCCCGCTGCATCTAAAGTGCCATTTCGAAGGAGGAGGAAAAAAAGACAAACCACCTAAACCGGCCCTACGAACCCGCCCTCAGATGCCCCCGACATAGAAGCTTCTGATTTTTAACGACTGCTTACGACGACTACGACCGTCCTGATCTGTTTTTTTCTTATTCAAAAGGAATTCTCGAGCCACATCGACTTGTACCATTTCTTTGGCGCACCACCTTCACCGCCGAAACCTTCCGCAATTATTGCGAACCGCCAAGACTTTCGTCTGCTGTCCCCAACGCCTTAGCATCAAGGGTCGTTGGACAAATCCATTTGGCACAACAGCTGCGGCAGGGCTAGACGCATTGAAAGAAACCCTCTTTCTTCCTCACGTCTGATTTTTTGCCGCTGTAGTCACGAGTCCCGCTCGGTGACTCGCACTCCGCTGATCAACTTGGTGCTTGGAGTAGGAACCTTCGGGGCAAAACCGTGAAGCTGGATCTACCGTCGATTGCCCAAGTGCAAACCCGGGGACCGACCGACGTGTCGTATTATAACGCTCACGCCGCTCAGAGGCCACTGTACATGAACAGCGAGAGAATCCCGTCTCTGCCATTGCCAACTCCGCATCAGGCGTACTCATCCGGTACTTCATCCCCCCGTGTCAGTTCCATCGGCTCCGCTTCAAGCCAGCACGCAGGCTCACAGTCGTCCTTCACGTCGGCCGCATCTTCAAACGGCCCCAAGACGCCTTCTCCCACCTTGCCCATTAACTCGGCGATTTCTGGATCTTCGAGCCAATCCATTGGTGGATACGAGCACTACCCCGCCATGAATCAACCTGCAGCAGATATGTACTACTCGCAACATATGTCCGCCGGCCAGGCGCCGCCGCCTCAGACTGTCACCTCCGGCAACATGTCCTACCATCAGCCTCCGCCGTTGCAGCCAAGCCACTTGCCTCAGTACACTCAACAGACCCAGTACGGCCAGCCTTACGGGTATACCAATGGCCTGACCTCGCCCCAGAACGCTCCTCCCGCTGTTAACAACGGAATGGGCGGCCAGAATGTCCTTCCTCTGCCTGGCGTTTCTACCCAGGGCTTCCAGGGCTTCGACACCACCGGCCAGGTAGCTCCACCGGGCATGAAGCCCAGGGTTACTGCTACTTTGTGGGAGGATGAAGGAAGCTTATGTTTTCAGGTAGAGGCGCGAGGAATCTGCGTTGCGCGCAGAGAGGGTGAGATTCACTCGTCACGACACCGACCGCCCATCGCATTGCTAACGCTACATTAGACAATCACATGATCAACGGTACCAAGCTGTTGAACGTTGCCGGCATGACCCGTGGCCGCCGCGATGGAATCCTCAAAAGCGAGAAAGTGAGACATGTCGTCAAGATTGGCCCCATGCACTTGAAGGGTGTTTGGTATGTTCATTCTACGCCTCATGGCACCCCGCCCATATCCATACTGACAAGTGAACAGGATCCCGTTCGAGCGGGCCTTGGACTTTGCCAACAAGGAGAAGATCACCGAGCTGCTCTACCCCCTCTTTGTCCACAACATTGGTGCTCTACTGTATCACCCAACCAACCAGACGCGTACCAACCAGGTCATGGCCGCTGCCGAACGCCGCAAACAAGAACAGAGCCAGATGCGTGGCGCTCCCCAGACTGGAGGTCCTGGACTGCCATCTATCCAGCAGCATCATCACCACTCCATGGGCTTGCCGGGACCTCAACAGTCTCTGCCGTCGCATGCCAACATGGGCCGTCCCGCTCTTGACCGGGCCCACACCTTCCCGACACCCCCAACTAGTGCTTCCAGCGTGATGGGTGGCAGTATGGGCACTTCCGATAACGGGTTTCAATGGGCCCAGTCCCAGAATATGGGCACTGCTCAAGCTCAAAACCCCATGTCTATTGACACCGGTCTGAGTAATGCGCGCTCCATGCCTGCGACACCGGCTTCAACGCCGCCGGGCTCGACTATCCAGAACATGCAATCATACCAACAGTCCGGCACGCAACAATATGACAACTCGCGGCCCATGTACAACCAGTCTGCTCAGCAGTCCCCTTACCAGACCAACCAGGCCTCCCAAGACCGCACTGTCTACGGACAAAGTGATCCGTACGCCAAGAATGACATGGGTCCTCCGTCAGCACGCCCCGCCACCTCGGGCGCCCCTCAAGACCAGAAGCCCACAAATGGCATCATGCACCCTGATCAAAGTGCTTCTCAGCCTGCCGGCGAGGAGGAGGCAGAGCACGAGCACGATGCCGAGTACACGCATGACAGCGGCGCTTACGACGCCAACCGTGGGTCTTACAACTACTCTGCTCCCTCTGTTGGAACGCTTCCTGCCGAACATCAGCACCTATCCCCCGAAATGACAGGCTCGCCTGGCCACCCACCCGCATCTGGTCGTGCCACCCCTCGCACGGCCGCCGCACCCCAGCCCTACTACTCCCAGCAGACTGGCTACAATACCCCCCCACGTGTCGCCCAACAGTCATCCAGCAACTTGTATAATGTAATGAGCAACGATCGCAATTCGGCTGCTGCGGGCGCCAGCGACGTCTATCAGCCTCAAGCGGACATGGGCCCCATGTCAAACGGCTATTCATCCCAGATCAACGGCTCCTCTGGAGGCATTAAGCGTGGCCGTGACGAAGACGATGATCTGCAGCGTCCTCTCAGCGGTGGCGGCATGGACCTGAAGCGTCGCAAAACCCTGATGAACTCGGCTGTTCCTGCTTACGACACCATGGCCCGAGCTGCTCCGGTGATGGCCCAACAACCTCAGCGAAGGTAACGACGACCTTGAGCGACACTAATTCCAGCCACTGCCATTCGTCACTTCATTGGAGGGCGTTGCGGCTACATTCGGTACGAGGCATGAGCAGTGACGAAAATCTGATATGATGATTCGGAAGCATTCAAACGGGGCTCCTCGGCACTCCTTGCACACAACATTTTCCTATCTGTCCTTGTATTCGCGAGACGACTCATCGGCATCGACGATCCCCAGGAGACGACGCTGACGAGTTGACGATTTCTCATTCCTTGTTTTTAAACGCCCGTCATGGCTGTAGATGCTGATGATTGACGCCTTGCATGGAGGACTTAATCCTAAAGACTTGATCATCCTTCTTTTTCCGGATCTTCTTGGCAACATACACGAAAGAGCATGGTGGGGTTGGGTACGGCTTGCTGTCCCGTTATGACACTCGGGCAAAGCAGCATGTGAAACGCCACCTCGGAGGACCGGCCATCAACATTACCAACATTTTTCCTTTGCTTCAATTTCGAATACAGTGGAGGATCATCTGGTAACCAGTGTGTGCCAGGAATGGGGGATAGGATGATGACCTTATGACGACTCTTGTTTCTTTCACAAAAGTGTGAGACGTATGTTGGAGAATGTCTCTTTAGGTAACGACTTGATGAACGGAAATAAAAAAAGCTGTTACTGCTCCAAGAAACAGAGACCCAGGGATCTCGAAAACTCCATTTCGATCAAAGCACTGTGCAAAAGAGCCTCCGCGAAACGCAAAAATTGGGTTGTGGGATCGTTTGACTGAACAGGGATCGCCGGTGAGATAGCGTGCAAAAGACAAGCAAACAAACCTCGGAGCGTGGTTCGGAAGGGGAAACATATCTGGTAAACAACAATGCCCGTATTGGCTCAAACCCAATGCGGAAGAGGGTTACCGGCTCGGAAGTTATCTTAAGGGTGGAGTATCACCAAGCCTATTCGGCCGTCAATGGACTACTGCAGGCCATGTCCTTTGAAATCAGAGCACCCGCGAACTGAAGAGGTACTGGGGACGAGCTTGTAAGCCAACGAAGATATAGTCGAGGGATTGCTCGGCATGATCCCAGGCAAGAGATGCAGGTAGCAGATATAACTCTTTCTATCATTACCTGGGAAGATGTTCATTGTGCAGACCTGGAGAAATGCTCGCAGTGATTAAGGAACTAAGCCTTTCCACCGAACCTTTACAATGGGGGACAACAAGGTATGAGTACAAGGCTTGCCTCCCGCAGAGATAGCTTTACAATGGGGGGCAAATGAGCACTGGCCTGGCCAACTCCGTCTGCGTACCTAACTCCCCCACCCCACTTACGCAAAACCCCTACTTCTGCAAATGCCGAAAATGCCGTATTTCCCCTCCTTTATCAACATCACCACCTTTTTCAAACTATCACAATATTACCTATACTTATCTAAATCGCTTCAAATTTTCAAAATACCTTCTTCTACCTATTATAAAGCAGTATACTAAGTTAGAGCTTTAACAGGCCCTTCTAAGTGTAGGAAGTAGGCGCCCTATCAGTAAGGTTGCTTGTTAATAGTGACACAGTCCTCCTGGCAGCCATTCCGGTTCTGATAGGAATAGCTGGACTGTGATAGTCTCGTGATATCGCACCAGCGTAACGTGAAGTGACGCAGTGCAAAGGTGAAGCGTAACAGCAAAGCAGTAAGTAAGGTAAGTAATAACCAGGAGCTAAACGAAGTGGCAAAGGAACAGTATCAGTAGATAGGTATATTCTTGGTTAACCTCCTTAACATAGGAGGTCTGATGTAGTGGTCTTATATACACTGTGGGCACGTGCTATTACATGTGCCTACAGGTGTGGTCGACCACTACACCGTTCTATCTACTGACTGTTTCGTGACATAAATTAATT